>APFE031366129.1:61863-142303 GCA_000404065.3 Pinus taeda
TTTTCTTCTGGTGAAGCCAAGTCCCCGTATAAATGTATCAAATTTCTGATACCACATCCTTGGTGACTGTTTTAACCCATACAAAGACTTTTTTAACTTGCACACCAGTTCTTTCTTACTCTTCACCACAAAGCCTTCAGGTTGCTTCATGTAGATCTCCTCTTCTAGATCCCTATGAATAAATGTTGTCTTCACATCCATCTATTCTACCTCAAAATCAAAAGCAACAACAACAAATAAAAGTAATCTAACAAAAGCTATCTTGGAAACAAGAGAAATAATATCACTAAAATCAATTCCCGACACCTGGGAATAACCTTTTGCTACCAACCGAGATTTGTATTTCTCCACCTTTCCTTCTGCATTTGTCTTCTTCTTGAACGCCCATTTGCAACCAATGGGTTTCCTTCCATCTGGCAACTCCACCAGATTCCAAGCCTTATTTTTATGAAAAGACGCCATTTCATCAACCATGGCCTCTTTCCAGAGTTTTCCATCCTCTGAATCTACTACTTCCTTCACATTTCTTGGATCATCATGAGTAACAGATAAAGAAAAATTTGAATAGAAAGCATATGGACTATACCTTTCTAGTTTCCTTCTTTCTCGAACTGATCTCCTCACAACCAGAGTTTGTGGCTCTTCATCTTCTGATTCCTCTTCTACTGTAGAGTCTGATTCTTCCTCCTTTAGCTCAAACTCTATCTTCTCAGGTTCCTTTGATTGGAATTCATTTTTAATAACATCTTTAACCTCTCTGAACACCACATCTCAGTTTTACACAACCTTCCTTGTTACTGGGTTCCAAAGTTTATAACTCTTTAAACCATCCTTATACCCAATAAAGATGCACTTTTCAGATTTACTATCCAACTTTGTTCTTTTCTCCTTTGGAACATGTACATATGCACCACATATAAATACCATCATATGTGAAAGAGAGGGTTTATTACCAGTCCATACCTCTTGTGGAGTCTTGTCCTCCAACACTGATGAAGGTGATCTGTTGAACAGGTAACATGCAGTCTCCACTGCCTCTGCCCATAATTCTTGTCCTAACCCAACACCACTGAGCATGCTTCTTTCCCTTTCCATCAACATCTTGTTCATTCTTTCTGCAACTCCATTTTTCTCAGGTGTGTATGGAGTAGTCTTCTGCTGTGATATACCACACTTCTTACAGAATTATTCAAATTCCTTCTTGCAATACTCTCCACCATTATCTGTGCTTGGCACCTTTATCTTCTTCTCTGTCTGGTTTTCCACGAGAGCCTTAAATTCTTTAAACTTTTCAAAGACTTTAGATTTATTCTTAAGGAAATATATCCATGTATTCCTTGAGAAGTCATCTATAAATGATACATAGTACACAGACTTACCCAGTGATGGAACCTTCACAAGTCCAAACACATCACTGTGCACATGATCTAATATATGTTTCGCCCTTTAACTACCAGAGGGGAAACTCACCCGATTCTACTTCCCATATACACAATTTTCACAAAAATCAAAATCTAGAGAGCTATTAGTCATAGCTTCTACCATACCTTTACCATGAAGTATTTGAAGATCCTTCTCTCCAATATGTCCAAGCCTTTGATGCCATAGCATGGTCTTTTGTCCAGAGACCATTAGATTTTCTGCTCCACTTTCAGGAACCACAGAACTATTGCACCCATCAACAGCAGTGCTACCTTGTAGCTTGTATAGAGTTCCAATCCAAACTCCTCGCATCAATACCAATGCTCCCTGAACCATCTTGTAGGTATCCTTCTCGAACATTGTTTCTACACCTGCATCATCCAGCTTGCTTATAAAAATAATATTTCTGGCCAATGCAGGAATATGTAGAACACTTGGAAGTGTTCTAATCCTTCCACCTTGCAAATTCAACTTAACTTTTCCGCGACCAACGATTTTAGCCTTCTTGTCATCCCCCAAGAAGACATCACCACCATCATATTTCTCATACTCACATAACCACTCTCTATGGGGAGTGAAGTAAAAGGATGCACATGAGTCAATCAACCATGCCTCATGATCTACATGTGTACTTGAAGAATCCAAGTACACATCCCCACCTTCATCTGAGGTGGTTTTTGCCTCTGCAAAAGGAGCATCATCAGATCTCTTTCCTTTGTCAAGAGCTTTAGATTTACAGTCCATTTTGTAGTGCCCTTCCTTTCTGCATTTCTAGCACACCTTTACAGGTTTTCCTAGAGATTTATATCTCCCTCTAAATTTAGATCTCCCACTCGATGACTTATTTTTGTTTTTGTTTTGTGACCTTCCTCGTATAGATAAGGCATCACCATTCTCACTCTCCATATTTTTCCATCTCATCTCCTCCGCCAGTAAGGATGAGACTATTTCATCAAACTGCAAGGCGTTTTCATTACTACCTATTGCAATAATTAGACTATCCCATGAATCTGGTAGAGAACACAACAAACTGATGCACTTATCTTCATTTGAAATTTGAATATCAATAGATAATCGCTGACTTACCACAGTATTAAATTCATTCATATGCTCTGTCGCCGAGTCTCCATCTTTCATCCTCAGGTTATACAATTTTTTTCCATAGGAATAGTTTATTCACCAGAGACTTGGATTGGTACAAAGTCCCTAACTTGTCCCACAAATCCTTCATTGTAGCTTCCCCTGATACATTCAGAAATATTGAACCTGAAACACACAATCGTATTGTGCTCTTTGCCTTCTGATCCAAATTTTTCCATTCTTCATCGAACACTCCTGTTGGTTTAATACCCATATCTACGCGATCCACTGATCTTTATGCACCAACAGATCCTCCATAATGAGTTTCCACATCTCAAAACTATGACCATTAATTTTCTCGATCTCTATCTTTCCACTACTTGCCATCTTCTTTCACCACCAGAATCTATCCTGCAGATCTTCCACTGAAAAGGGTCTACCACAGGCCTGAGCGAAACCCCTCAGCAACAAAGGCATCCCCTTGAAGCCAAAATTTCTTTGATACCAAATGTAGGTTTTAATTCCGTACAGAAATTCCGTACATATTAATTCTAAAACACAGAAAATAAACAATGAGAGAGCATAACACATAAAACACATATACACAAAGATTTTCCCCTGGATCCTAAAACTGGGACTACCAGCTTGATTTTTCATTATGTTCCTTTCAATGTTACAATACATATATATATACATGCCAAAGCATCCAATACCATGGACAAAAAACCATCATGCCCAAAAACATGTGTGAAAACGATGCAAAAACCATATGTAGGTTCGCCCACCTAGCATAGGGTCCCAAAAAAAATTCCCCAGGGTGTTGCCCCGAACCCCGTAGAGGGGGGCTAATCGCCCCCCTCAAACCCTCCTCGGTTAGCTACGGTGGCTAGTCGTGGAAAGAATGTAACATAACCCAACATTATGGCATGTTGTGTCTGTTCCAGACTTCACATGTGATGTTCATGAGGATCCAGTTGTGGACACAGTTGGTTTTGAACGTCCAACCTGCGCTATCATTTTTTATGAGTATGTGTGGGAATCTGAACAAGAAGTTGTGGTGAAGGATGACCTTCTTCTTTCTACACCCCATCCACTTTATCTTGACATCTTATGTAATTCTTCCACTATTGATTCCTGTTGTGAAAATTCATCTTCGGATGTTTCCACTTCCAATCATTCGTAGAATGGATAGAATGTTAGTCTATCATTTGATTGTGAAAAGCAAAAACCTTTCTTCCCGAATCCACTCAATCTCTCATCTTTCATTTCTTGAAACCCAAAGGGTGAAAATTTTTGTTTCTAAGCAACCCCTCCCTATGACTCATCAAGTCATGAGGATATCATTGTCCATATTAAATTTTATGATGATGGTTTTTGTGATCTTTTCCCTCATTCATGTGATCAAGATTATGATTTACCTACTGTTTATCTTTCTAAGCTGTCAGCCTTTGATGATCCATTTTATGATGAAGTGGAAACTCCTCAAGTTGTCGAGGGACTTCAACCCAAGCTAATGGTTATGTCAGGTTCCCGTATCCTTGAGGTCAGTCCCACTTCCAATTAGAAATCTGTTGAACATCCCCATGCTCCTTATCACTCTCCTGCTCACATTGAAAATCAATCCAATTCACAATTTTTTCATCCTCCACCAGAATCACACGATCCTATTGCTCATGCATTAGAGGAGTCATATGTGGAAAACACTGTTGTGAAACGAAAATTTTCTTCTTTCTTCATGTTTTCTCATTTTTCATGTTCGAAGGTGTGTACATGCTTGTCTTCCGCGCATAATGTGACACAACATCATGATACGTCTGTAGAGTGCCTTTCATGTGCTTTCAATCTTTTCTTTTCTTTGGATGCATTCTAACTTTGAATGTTTTGGTTTGCGTTTATTTATCTTTCTTGTATGTTTGTGTGCTTGAATATCTTTCTCGCCAACCATGCCATCACCTACATGGGTCAACCAATCCGTCGATGGTTGTATTGGAAATATCACTTCACATGAGTTGGCCCATGCTCTGCGTAGCTAAGGAGTAGGAGTAGTGTTTGCTTTCTTGTTTTGTTTTTCCTTACTTGGTTTTGCTTTCATCCTACCTCTCTCCTTTTGCTTGTTTTTTGTATCATGCACCCATAGGATTAGTTTCCGCATGAAACCATGATTGGCTTCTTGAGACAAGTAGGGTAAAATACATGAGGACTTGTACAACTAATAACATTTGGTTATCTGTCTATTCCCTTTCCTTATGAAATTCTTTCATTTCTTCTATTTGATGATATCCTAATGAAAAATACGTTCCTTTTCAGAGTGAGTCTTGGTGAAATCAGAATGCTTGCACTTTTAACTAGTACAAGCTACTCTAATCAGTTTTCTATATTTGGTTAACCCTTGTCAACTCACTCAAGTAGAGTAAGGAGAGGGGGAAAACCTTAACAAGTACATCAGAGGTATATATAAACATCCTTCTTTGAACGGACAACCTATTATTCTCTCAATAATTCGAGATCCCTCTTCCACCACATGAAATAAATAAGTGCATATGCACAGTTCTTTGAAAATGAAAAAAAAAAGGTGAAAGAAGAGAAAGGCTTCCTCCTTAGAGAGGTGAAGCAACTAACTTTGTCAGCATATTGTCTAGGCTCACTAGTAGCAGAGCAATTCTTGTGTTCCTAAAGTGATTCCATCAGGGCACTTTCTAGGCCAGCTGGCAGTGGAGCAACACCAAAGATGAAACTAAAACTCTGACAGTCTATATTACTTGTGCATCAATATAGCCCTCATCCCCAATTGAAACAACTTAGTTGACTTGGTTTTGTATGTGTGTTGTCGATAAAGAGAAAGGTAGGGACTACATCTTTAACTCAAGCCAGTGAAGAAGCTATGACAATTGAAGAATTGAACAATACTTCAGGAAGAGTTAGAATCACTTTACACAAGATAAGGTCCATACAGAGAGATGGAGTTCTACCAGTGTGTCGCCAATATTGTAGTGGTTACAACCACCCTCCAAAATTTTGCCTTTGCTTAATTTTGGAGCTTCCCTCCTAAAATTACAAGCAACTCATCTTGCACTAACCCAGATACTTGTGCTTTGATTGAGATTTATTTTACATTATGGCTTGTTTTTTCTCACTTTACTTATTGTCTAACCTACAAGTCAATCTCTTGACTTGGTTTCAACACGGTTCTAGGCTTTCCTTACTGAACTGCACAATCCTTAAGCGAAACCAACGTTTCTCTCAGGAATTATGTAGTTCAAGTTGACAGTGAGCAGAGCCATTTGAAAGCCTATCTTTAGTTGGGAAACTATGCATAGCATGAGAGGTATCCGAGAGCCACTCAACTAAGAAATTGCACAAAAGCTTCCTGCTCAATGCATGAGCTAGTGAGTTGTCTAGTCTTTCCCAGAACTACACAATCTCTCCAGGAAATTCATGGCAACTTTTCTTGAAAAGGATAAAATCAAAAAGCGAAAATTTATCCCTAGAAAATAGGGATCTATTTTTAGCAGCCTGGAGGAGACACTCGAGTTATTTTGGAAACTGTCACTAAGTGTTGTTTTTTCCTTGATCTTTGGCCTTCACATCATAAATCCAAAATTGACCAAATCTATTTAATTGGCAAAGCCAAAGCTCATTTTCACATTCAATCTTGGATCTCTCGCATTCCCAAGGAGATCAAGGAATCTTTGGTGTGATCGTTGTTTCTTTTCCAGGTAAGTTTTGCTTTTCTAGTCTTTTGTTGTTATTTTTGTGGCTTTTGCTTGTTTAGCTTGTGAGAGTGTTGTTTCACTCTTTTTTTTGAAAGACTACTGGTGTTTCAACCTTTTTTAGTTTGTAGAAGTGTTTTTTTAAGTTTTTTATTTACTTTCGAAAGTTTTTCATGCATTACCCAGTTTTTTTACTATTGATCATCGTTGCGGTGACTCTCTCTGCATGCTTCGTTCTCCTTATTCACTTATATATGCACTCAGCATCATTCAATCCTTCAGATTTTTTCAATTTCACACTTACCTTAAGAAGATCGAGGCTTCCTTGGCCTGGATCTCGTCTTCCCAGGCATGCACTACGCATTTCTGGAGCTCAAGGCCTCATCCTTGGCTTCTGGAATTGCGCAAAGGTTGTCCAAGCCTAGCTGCAACTATACAATTCGTAGTCCCAGGATCCATCCCCAAGCCTTGGCCACTAAGACTGCACAATGCATAGTCTCTCCTTACCTGTGCCCAAACTTAACTGCGCATTGTGCAGTTCCAGTTAGTAGGAAATCCCCACTGACTCTTGGGACTAGACAATGCATAGTTCCAGCTGGCAGTCAACCACCTCTGAGAGCCAAGATTGCGCAATCCTTCCTAGTAGTTTCTCAGTTTGTTGCTTGGTCTATTCTTGAAGTGTTGTTGGTTTCAAGCTAACATTTTCTTGCCATGAGCATCCTCTCTGTCTCCAGTTACAATAGTTGTTGAGAAACTCTCTAGAGTTACAAATAACATGGCTTCCAAGAGAGTTGCATCAAAGTATACTATTGAGAGTAGCATTGGGGGAGAAATTGAGTAGGTGTCAGTGAACTTGCTAGTTTATGCAGACACTTAGTTGTTCATTTAGAAGGGCGTGAAGTTAACATGGGAGGAAATCAAGGATATCTTTGTAGGGGATTTCCAGGAATATCTAGAGGATCTGCAGGTTTATATCAGTGTCCACCAGTCATTCCTACATAAGTTTTCATGTAGGTACACCACCTTCCCATGTGAGGACATCATCCACTGGATTGTCTCACACACATATTCAAAGACTTTGACAATGAGCAGTGCCATTGGGATAAAACTTTCCAACTTCAGAGTGGAGAACTATCAATAGATGTATCATTTACCTAAACTGTGAACCACATGGATTCACTTTTCTATGCCACCCACCGCTTTATGAATGCCAACAATATTGTAAAGTGATGGGTGAGAGAGCCATCAAAGTTCAGAGCGACACCTAATCATGTTTACAATACAAAGTTACTCAGGAAGGCCTACCCTTTTAGTATCATATTTTCATGTTGATTATACGGTCAAGAGAGCATGGAGACCTTTCCAGAAAATTGGGTGGTTGTGTTGCACCAGTTGGTGAATGATGGAAGGTCATTCAACTGGTCGGATCAACAAGATCTTCAATTGAAAATCCATGTGACTAACACACGGAATCTGCCAAAGGATGAGCATGCGAGCTTTTACATGTCCGTGTATCTACTTGATGCAATTTTTTCCCAACATTAGTTTCCTAGCATGGTTTGGACATGGACAGAAAAAGAGACTATCATCAACATTTATTGTAAGTTGCTTTCCAAATGCAGTTATCGAAGAGTTATGGAGAGGATAGTTGACCATTTCATCATCCCGGTGTACAAGTTGATATTCGAATAGGATCCACCTTGCATGCCCCAAAAAGCAATGGAGGCGATACTTAACATTGCAGATTGGTATGCCTCACCCGGTGGAACCTTCATCAATATGTTTGGCGGAGAAAACCCTTTATGTGTTCTATCAAGTTATGCCACAAACAAGCTAGTCATGCAAGAGGTTGCATATCACCTCTCCACTAGGTTATCAATAGGACTGCATAGGAGGAATAAGGCACCATGGCCTGCCCTTCCTTTGTGGATTAGATGGTATGAGATTAAAAGCTTGAAGGATGTGGATGCTGAAGCTAAGGAGATAGCAAAGTTCGAGTTTGACACAAAGGACTTCAACCCGTATGGTCCCCATGGTATTTCCAAGAACCAATGTGCGAAGCTGTACTATCCATGGATCCACGGGACATGTCATTGGGTAGAGGAGGACCCTTGGAGGTTGTTGGGCCTCCAACTTTTCATGATTTTCTTGATGAAACCATCAATTTTCGCATCATTCCATTCACCCATTGTCATCATTTATAACCACATTTCTTCATAAACACACCAAATTCCTACGTACATGTTTACATGGTTTATTATTATTATTTCGATTATTATTGATGAATTAAGAATAATTTTGCATGGTTTTACTAATGATAGCTTAGCAAGTTCAATTTGCTGCAATTTTTTCAAGTTTCCATAGATATCTCCATGGTTGAGATAGTAGCACCACTCTAGAAGGAATTATGACACTTGAACTTGGTTTCCAGAAGCTCTAATATGGATTTTTATTGGTCAAATTCCACCCATCTCCCATGTGTGGACCTCCAACATCAAATCAAGGGAAAAGCACAATAGTTTTGACTAGTTGAGTTCAAACGCGTTTTCTGAGCAAATGAAAGCGAATTTCAGAACAAAAAACATGGGTTTTGTTCAGAACAATTCTAGTTGTTAATTAGCTATTTTCTCAAATTTATGCCCTTTGAGATATTTTCGAATTTCTATGGCGCTTTATTTTGCAAATTACGTGGATATATATTTTTTCAATTTGTCATTTAATGCACAGTCAACAAAAAGGCCTGAACGAGCTTTTCTTTAGCAAATTCGTGGCATAGAGATAAGTTTGATCAGATTTGTGATGATATTTGATTCAAAAATCCATGACATTTTATTTCATTTGATCTCATGACCGAAACTCAAACAAGAAAATTATGATTTTGTTAATTGTCTCAAAATTCTATAAATTGCAGTCTCTTTGATGAGAGGAGGGATGATGATCAGAGATGTCAAGGATGATCCTAATTTGTAATTGTTGTTGCTTATTGAAGGAGAAGTACTCTATTTTTTTCATTAAATGTAATTTTTTTTAATATGGAGCAGCTCTGAATGAAGTTAGTGATTTAAATCTCTTCTCTTGATCTAAGTTTTCAACACCTTACAGTCCTTAGGAGGGCCCCCTCGAGATCTATCATAATAGTGTAGATGCTTTCCATTTCTTTCATATTCTCATGAATGGTTTGTTTTACATAGATTAATTGTTTATGCTTATCATAGATTAAAAACTCATGATTTCTATAGATTAAATGTTTATGCTTTCTTACATTGAAATGTTCATGATTCCATAGATTAAAGTTTGTAAGTTTTAGAACAAAATCTCCATGATTTCATGGGGTAAAATCTCATCTTTTCTTAGATCAATAATATTTATGTTTCCTTTTCTAGTTTAACATTAATTTCCTTCCCAAAAACTTAGTACTTTCATAGTTTATATTAAATAATCTAATTTCCTCTTGAATTTTCCAATTCATTCCAGTTATGCATAAATATTGAAAGCTAATTTCCTAGCACATATGGTGTAGTTTACTTCACAAGCTCATGTACCCAACATTTTTGGCATCGCTGCTAGGGAAGTATACATAGGTGTTAGCTTTCAATTGCATCTCATTCTTAGCTGCATCCATTTAGTTGCATAAGACTAATGTCATTTTAGTAAATCCTAAAGGTAGATTCATTTAAAACAAAAAAAAAAAGAAATTCAATCACCTACCACCCCCACTATATCATGTGATGCAGTAAGAGCCACACATCCACATCATGAATTATTATTTTTGCAAGTAGAAGAAGAGGTGACAAAAGAGGTTGAAGAAATGGATGGAGATGATGACAATGAGGAAGATCCTTTTGGATTTCCCATTCAAGAAAATAATTTCAATGTTGATATGAAGAATATCCCTCCATTTGTACTTCCTAACTTCAAAGGTATGAGATCAAAAGACCCGAAAACCTTTCTTTTTGAATTTGAAATTATTTGTAGATCTTATGGCTACTCATTACACATTCAAAAATTGAATTTGTTTCTGACAAGATTGAAGGATAGAGCTCTTAAATGGTTCATGACTTTAGGAACAAATTTTATAAGGACATGGGATGATATGAAAAGAGTATTTTTGGAAAAATATAAAGGTTACTGCATAGACTATGACCTTAGAAATGAAGTCTTTAAGATGAACCAAAAAGAGGATGAAAGCCTAAAATATTTAGTGGAGAGATTTACTTATAATATCAAAAGATCTAAATTGCACAATTTAGGATCAGACACATTAAAAACTCTCCTACTAAATTCTATAAGAGATGAATGGATTGATCTTCTTAACCTGGTCGAAAAAGGAAATGTCTCTAAATTTTCATTTCAAGATATTTGTGAACTGTGCAAGAACATATCAAGAGGAAAAGCCAAGTATGTAAGATCCCCTGAAGATCCATTTATGGCAAGGGTAAGTAAATCGACATCAGGATTGGTAATTCAAACTGAAGTTAACAATTTGCTAGACATTCTTGGTTGTTTAAATGAACAAATTAATATGCTAAGAATGCAAAACAAAAAAAAATTTGAGATTGTTGCTTCATTTATATTTTTCCCTTAATCTAGAAAGAAACGTGTTTTTCATGAATGTCCACTTGATAACATTAAAATTTGTCAAATATGTGGAGGATCACATACTACTAAATATTGTCCATCATTACTAGGGTTAAAGGTAGTTTACCAAGGAGAAAATAAAACATTAGAACAATCCTATTATGTAGCTCCAAGAAGACCATGGCAGACTCGTCAATCTAGTATCATGCAAGATCTTAATTCATGTTATGCACAGAAATCACAAAGTAATTGGAAAACATCCTTGCCTTAGAAACCTTGGACATCTCAATCCCAACTTCAAAACCAACCTTGGAAACCTTGGCCATCTCAATCCCAATCTCAAAACCAATCTTGGAAACAAGGTTGGCAAGGGCCTTACAGAGGAAATCCACCATATCCTCAATATTTCCCTCACTATCCTCAATATCAATATCAATGTTATCCATACCATTCACCTCCACCACAGCACCAGTTTCACCATCATTTTACCTCAATCCAACCTTTCTCATTAGCAACCACACAAACACCCCAAAGATCCATTCCCACTCTACTACCTGCACAACCATTTCGAATCCCCAACAATAAAACTCCTCAATCCACTTACAATTTTGAAGTATTGCAAAATGGTTCTCTAGCTTCCATTGAAGAACAATAACCAGAAGAAGAAGATTCAAATAATGTCCAAGAACCATGGATGCCTATCAATAAAGAGCGGTTGTTGGAACCTGAGATTGAAAAGTTTCATGCACGCATATCACCATATTTTATGAATGGACATCACATCTCTGAAGACTTGCATGGAATGATAGCAGGAAGCCAAGGAAGACAATATTACATTGAATCTTGGTTCAAGGCAAGCATTGGATCCCAGTACTCCATTCTTCAGTATCTTCTAACATCATCTCAATCAAGGCAATTTGTCTCTCATATACTGGTGCATATCAAAGAGTATATTTCAAACCTGCATATGAATTTATATATCATCTTGTTACACACATGGATCCATTAGAAGTATTCATATACTTGAAAGATATTTCTTTTCCAGGTAGAGTAGGATATACAATAAATAAATAAATAAATAAAAAGTAAAGAGAAAAATAAGTCCTATTGTGAAAACCAACTTGTTGGAGCAAATGGACATGAGATTTGTTTGAAAACCAGGCAACTGACAAGCAAAGTTCATAATAAGTTCTACAATTTTATGATGGTTTCAATCTTTTATTATCGTTCTTCAAATCATTTTTGGTTCTATGCTCGAGTTGGTTGATGTGGGATTCCTTGAGGACCACCTTCCAATAGATCTTGTCCCATCGACCTCAACACCTTATCTAGGATCAAGATCAACGATTATTTGGAGTGCCTTAGAACTTGCATACATCAATGGCAAGCCTCCTCCTTGATAACAATGGGAATACAACAATGTCTCTTGATTGTCAGATCTTGCAAGTGACCTGACTTCAACACATTCATTTGTCCCTATCAAGAAGCACTCAGATACCTTGACACTCATTTACATTATCGGTGAGTTGTCTCGCATTGGTTAACAATTTTCATCGTTGATCAGTAATCCAATGATTTATTTCCATGCTCGAATTTGGCACATTCATTGGCATGGTAAAAATTGTACCATGAATTTTTGTTTTGATGAAGATTATATGGTTTTGTGGAATCAAAAACAACTTGTAGCTGTATATTTTATTGGTTTCTTGTAGCAACATATTAATCTTTTTTTCATTCAACAGCAACATGATGGCACCACTACAACGTTTTTTCATTCATTTCATTTTCAAGCAAAACAATAAAATTGGGTCTATTTAAGCCAATATGCATTATGTTTCATGGTTTCTACATCAGCATGTAGTACACAATCCAAATCAATAGTTCAAACTTGGATAAAAGAACTTTATGCAAAAATTGACATTTTTTGCAACAACTATGGAAAGTTTCAGTTTCTGCATCTATTATTGTAATAGTCTTTTTTTTGCTATAGAAGCTTGTTCCAGAGGCAGTTTTGGCACAAATATTGCATGCAATTGGAGAAAAAATAAAAAAAAATTGAGCTTGGTTTTCTCAGAATATGGTAAATTGAGTAAGGTGCAGGCATAATTCAAACAAAGTGCAATTTTCCAGAACTTTTCAGTGGGTTTTTAAGGCATATTTTCAATTTTTATCACTATGCACAAATTAGAACAGAATTTGGTATTTTTGCACAAAAACTCCTTTTCAACATCAAAAGTAGATTTTGAAGGCATGTAGCTGTAAAAAAGGTGAAACTACATCTTTCCCTTTTGAATCACTCAATTTGGCCTTAAAATGAGTTTGTGGCATATGTTTTGTTTTGCAACATTGGGCAACGTGAAGGGTGAAACAAGGGAGAAATTGATTTGACCGTATATTGCAAACTGTGCATCCATTGGTCTTGAAATTTTTATGGTAAATGCATTGAGGTAGGGTAAATAAATAAATAAAATTTCAAGAAATTCCAGTGTGTATTGTTCAAGAAATTGGTTGCTTTCACCTACAGTCATTTTTCAATTTTCTCATGATTTGTGCACCCATTGGCCGAGATCGGTTTTGGGAAGATGCATAATAGTAATGGTAAAAATCTTAGAAAATTTTATGAGAATATGATTTACCATTTGAGATAAATTGGAAAAACAAAACTGCTACATGAAAAATATACATTTTGTGGAGCAAGGTCAACACATGGAGTAGAGTACCTGAGCCAAGTCCACAAAAAATCAGCCATCAAATAGTGTTCTCTTCTCCAATTCCAAAAGGTAAACTTGAGGTAAAAATAGCCTTAAACTTTTGAATTTGTTAAAAATTCTAGAAATTTTGATGAAAATCTATTGTAAACATGTAGTTCTAATTTATCTCCCATTATGTTTTGTCATACCCTTTAACAACCAATCCCACAAGCTATGATTGATTCTTTATCAACAAAGTCATGCCACCCATGTAATCATCTCATTGTTTTCCATGGTCATAATGATGTTCTTCTATGCGTTCACCCTCTTGTTTAAACTTTCTCTTCTTGTTAATCCATGCTTTCTTTAATGGTCCATCAACATGATGTTCTTGAGAAATAGAAAAACTTTACTTCATGGTACATGTTTGTAGCACATGATCAAAAGGTACATGGAGCACTTAAATTATGTGTCATATTGTTCATCTTCAAATTTTTAATGGAAGCCAGGGAATGATGAGTACAAAGCCACAAGAAGAAGAAGGTTGCAACAAGGCTTTGTTCACACACTCTTGAAATCACTTGGAAATATATTTTAAGCTTTGATAAGTTGTATAACCCTCACCAACAACTCTTATTTTGTGTTATGTACACCTCATCTTATCAAAGCTTCACAATGGGAAGTCTTCTTCATTCATTAGTTTGTGAGTTCTTGAAGAAACTATTTGATAACATTATGGAAATAAGAATGGTTTCTATGCATGGATGATAAGAAGACAACCATTATGGGTTGCAATCTATGATCATTTTCAGCCATACTAATGGGATTAATTTCACAAGGATGGAAAGCACATTCTATGGATGTAGTAAGAGTCTTGATGTGTTCTTCACTATATGGCATTCTACCAAGGATTGAACGAATTGTGCATAATTATGTAGTGACAAGAACCTCATAAATAGGTCTAATTGTATCATAGGAAGTAGTTATCAGTTTGAAAAATTATACTAGTGTTGATTGCACTAAAAAACCAACAACTTTAACAATAACATGTGGGAAAAATCCAAGCATGAGCTCTACCCTTTATCATTATGGCCATCACTCGGTTCCTGGGGCCAATGCTGCCCTACCACATCATGGAAAGGAACCCTTGCATGTCCCAACCCTTGGTGGGTGATGAATTGCCCCACCATTAAGTGGGTAGCCACTACTACACATCATTCGAAGCATGATTTCATTTCCTAGAGCTTCGAGTAGTAATACAAAGAAAAAATCAAGAAAAAGAAAAAGGCAATAAGAGGGGTGGAGAAACAAAGGTTGGTGTAACACATGCATCCACAATTTCTCCCTCATCACATTTGTATGCCCAGAATGTGGATTTCCTCATCGTTGCTACACTTTTGACCATGGCATATGGCCCAGACACCCTTTATACCCTCTTTTCCATCATTATTCACATGACACCTATTGATTGATGGATGTACTAGGGAGTTGTCTTTCCCCTTAGTGTTTGGGAACACCTAATAGGATTATGCATTAGCCACTCCTACCTAGGGAGGTAATATTATTACGTGATCAAAGCCTCAAATTTGGAAATGAAGCCCCGTATGAAGTGTCAATTTACCCTTGATTAACAAGCTTGGTTCACTTAGATGCATTAATGATTATTGTACCTAATGGTGAAGGTGCAACACTGGACATTGTGTGTGATTGGAAGATAGTTTTCATCATGGGCTGGGCAACTTAACTGGGGCCCAAGTCCCTTAGAGGAGCATTATGACACCCTACAGGTGGTGCATTGAGAGCCACAGGACTCTTATCAATTGCAGATCATCATTCCATTCCATGGGAACCTATAATACCCGCAACAGTCTGAACGTTGCCCCACATTATTCATGAGATGATAGACTTGGACTAGCTTGCCCTAACTAGCTTAACAGTGTACACATGGTTTGACAGCTGATCCAAGGGCCAGATGAGGTTTGTCTCATCCCTTGAGACATGGGAGGGCTAGCACCATCCTTAGAGCCCTCAACGTTGGAGAAAAACTAGGCTATTCCACCACCAGGAGACCCATGAGACCAACTTTTGTGCCCGAAACCCAGAACTGGGGTCCATAGGATGATTTGCATGGAAGTTCCCCCTCATGAAGTCTCAATTTGCCCTTGATTAGCAAGCTTGGTTCACTTAGATGCATTAACGATTATTTTACCTAATGGTGAAGATGCAACACTAGACATTGTGTGTGATTTGAAGATGGTTTTCATCATGGGTTGGGCAACTTAGTTAGGGCGAAAGTCCACTAGAGTAGCATTATGAAACCCTACAGGTGGAGCATTGAGAGCCATGGGACTCTTATCACTTGCATAGCATCATTACATTCCATGGGCACCTATAGCACCCCCAATAGTTTACATGTTGCCCCACATTATTCATGCGATGATGCACTTCGACTAGTGTGCCCCAACTTGCTTAGCAATGTACACATGGTTTGGTAGTTGATCCAAGGCCCAAATGAAATTTGTCTCACCCTTTGAGACATGGGACTGTCTAAATATGTAACTAGGTTCGGTCTTCATAATATGTAATGTACTCTTAATTCTTGTATATTGTAAAAGAGAAGGAAAAATATTATTATTCTTTGTTTATAGCATGGGTTTCATGCTCAAGATCAATTTATTTTCGGTCAAGCAACCATTGAGTGCTTCTTGGTTTTTTCATAAGAGTCAAGAAGTCAAAGAGTCATTGTCAAGTGTAAAAGACCCCATTGGGCATCTTGTAACATGTCAAAAGAATTATTTTTGAGTTTAAAGTGTCAAACTACCCCTCCAAGACCAAGTTGGCCTGGCAGTAGAGAAATCACCCTAATTAGGGCAATTCGTCCTCTTGGAAAGGCTATATATAGAAGAGCATTCAACCTTATTTGGAAGATCACTTACTCATCAATCAAGCAAGAACAAGAAGGAAGAAGGCAAGTGAAGGACTAGAAGGAAGAAGAAAGTCGAATTTTCTGATTTTTACACTCTTTCTCTCTCACACGTGCACAAAAAGGCTAGGGTTTCTACAACATCAAGGTTGAAGTTTTCAAGTTGCAAGAGAAGGGTCAAAATTGGTAAAAGAGAAGTCAATTTGGTTACCTACAAGCCTTAAAAGAGGAAGCAACCCAATCGAAGGAAGAAGGAAGCGTTAGAAGCCCTAATTCTCTCACACATGTGAAAATTGCAGGTATTGTAGGGGGTCAAAAATTTCAGACATGTAGTAAGGGCCGAAAATCTGAAGTTGGTGGTCGAAGTTCTGGAATTGGAAGAAATTTGACTTGCTTTGAATTAGGAAGAAGAAGCACATACTCTAGAAGGTTTGACTTGGTCTTGGAAAGGTATTAATCTTGGTCTAGCGGTCTTGGAAGGGTCTTAGTCTTGGTCTAGAGGTCTTGGAATTTGTTATTTGAAGAATCTATAAGAAGAGAAGAGATTTTTGTGGGTTTTCCTTTCTATGAGAAGTTTTGGCCCTGGCTAGTAGCCTACATCTTGTGTCCTTGTGTACTATTTATCTTCATGTTTTTGGTAGTTGTTTCATGATAAAAACAACATAATAATAAGAGAAGAACAAGCTAATAAGAAAGGAAAGTAAAAGAACATCACAACTAGTTATCAAGTTTAAAGAAATCACTTCAATTGTAGCCTTATTGATTTCTCAATAGGGACGGCTTGCACCATCTCAACATTGGAGCAAAACTAAACTATTCCACCACCAAGAAATCCATGAGACCATCTTTTGTGCCCCAAACCCAAAACTGGGGTCCATAGTATGATTCGCACGGAAGTTTAGCGGCCAACCCCTAGAACTTGATTTTTGGAGCCCTCTACACTCATTTTGGCACTAGAGGAGTCCAACGCTTGCCTAAAGGAGGTCGACACATGCATGACGCCGACATTTAGATGTCCTAAGGGTTAATTATCATGTTTTCACATTGGCTATAAGGTCGGCTTGTGGCCTTACCTAGTATTTGCCCATTATTTTATTAGTTAAGGGGCTAATACGCTAGAATTAGACATCATTGGACACACATATATATTAGAGAGACCTCATTTGATCTCTCTCATCATCAAACTTGTGAATTTCAGACCTCTTAGAGAATTCACGATTGCTTCTTGTGGGTGATTTTGGAGATACCTGGATGCATTTTGATATATGGAAGCTGATTTGACATTCTTTGGAGCGATTTCCTAGTCTAATCCAAGGATATATTGCATATTATCTTGTATGTGGAATATTTTTTTGAATATCTTTTTCTTGAATTCCTAATGCATAGAGCTATTGATTCTAAGTTGAAATTATGTGCCCTAATTTGTTGAAGATCAATTTTTTGATGAATATCTAGATGAATGTTGTATGCATTACTCATTATAACATGTAATGTTCCTAGTGGAGTACTTCTTGTTATTCTCCATCAAAATTCATTATTCCATTAAGTGGGTAATTGTTGAAATTTTGATAGCTAGGGCATCAAATTTCAACCTCGTTAGAAGGAATTTGGCTTATCTTAAACATCATAGACTCTGTATCCCCATAGGAAAAGGCATTAGTCCTCTCACTTGGTGATCAACCTTAAATTTTCTCCATAATTTTCACTTCTCAAATTTGGTCCTTTTAAGGCTAGGGAGAAAAACTAGGGCTTGGAGCGAAATTTTAGGGAGGAGGATTTTTGGTGATTTTTGGTGGGTATCCACCCAAATTTCATACATAAAGTATCTTGCCCTAGTTGTTTCCCTAAGAGGGAAACCCTAGTTTCTTTTCCCTCAACCTGAGGACTTTCTTTGCGGTTTCATGAGCCTTGGATTAGCTAATTATCATCATAGAAAACCTTTTTCCTAGGGCCTTAACCTTGTGAATACCTATTACCATCGAAAAACCTTGAAACCCTAGGTCTTGAGCCTTTTCTAGGGCTTTTCTTTGAGAGCGATTTGCTTCTTTGAAGCCTTGTACTATTATTATGCCTCTCTCTAAATAAGATTTAGTTGGATCACTTTGTTCCTGCCCATTAACACTTCTATTTCAACGAGGAAGATTGTTGAGGTGACAATGAAAATCTATCTCATTGTTGCAATAAGGTTTTGTCCTAGCCTTGTGAGTCCCCTCACAAGGCCTACTAGATTTTGAGGCAATAATCCCACTCTCAAAGCTTTTTGCTCTAGATATGACGGGGGGCCTTGAGATGGATCTCCAATCTACTAGGATACATGATTTAAGGGAGCCACTTGCTTGATATGTAGAAGTGATCAGACTTTGTAACAATTGTCAAACCGATGGTTCTACATGCACCTATGTCTTTCTGACATGGTCATGTTCACAGAGTCTTTATGCACTTTCTTAGCCATGGTATATTCATTTCTCCACATGGCAGTGTTACAATTTAGAAAAAACTTCATGTTTCTCGAGGCACTTCATGGATTGCAATGCATAAGGTCCCCACCCCAAAATACAGTGGCTCAAAATGATCAACAACAGGTGTATTCGACATGTCGTGTTGAGTTTTGGCCAAAAGGAGATTCTATGAAGCAAAATTTAGCCTCTAAGGTGGTAGATCTCTCTCTCATAGTCATGTGGGTTAAAAGTGGTGAAATCAACATTGCATGTGCTATATTCTACATTGCATGTGGATCTTAAGACTTCTATGTTGGAGCTTTCATGCCCATGCAAGAAAATTCAACCTCTCCTAGTCAAAACATGAGAATTGTAAGGTGGTCAACATGCAACATTCCAAGTCAAAGATTGTAAGAAAGGTGAATGTTGGCCTCTCTAAGGTGAACATTATCCTTTACAAGCTCAACATTAACCTCCATAAGGAAAACGTTGGCCCATTCATGGAAGTCGTTGATTCTAAGAAGATAAATGTTGCAATTTGGGGACTTGACCTCTCTCAAGGTAGCTATTTTCCAAGTCAAAGATGGTCATTGCTTATCAAATGGAATGGTGGCACATTTTCCAAGCCTTTTCAACTAGTTATTACCTCTTCTAAGCCAAATTTTTTCTATCCCAAGAAAATTGTTGCCTCTTTAAGTCAATTCAACCCCCAATGGGTGAGTTTTTATTGTAAGAGAAATCATTTTCTATTTTAATTGGCTTAGTCTCCAATATTTATGCGGATGACAAGTCAAGAAATATTATTTGAGGAATAAGCTAGCTATTAAAATGAAAATTTATATAAGGAAAGACCCTCCTCCAAAATATGTTGTTATTGAATTGTGAGATCATATGTTGTAGTAAGATAAGATAAGATAAGATAATGTTGGGGTCAACTTTGTATTCTTTCTCTTCTTGGCTTATGCCTTAATTTTTTTTAGGGAATAAGCGTAAGTTTTACCTTTCTAACCCCTATGTTGTTTCGAATTTAAGTTTTACCTTTGTAACCTAGAGTGGGTTCCATAAAAGTAATTGACCCTTGTATGCCTAGTGACAAATTTAATGAGTTTCTTCTTGTTAACTTTAGGTATGCTCTATGCTAGAGAAATTTATTTCAATTTTCATAGTTAGCTCAATGTCTTTTCCAGATTAGAAATCACATAAGCATTAAAGTAAACTGCAGACAAGACATAAATATAAATCACATAAGACAAGCCAAGACAAGAGGACACAAGATGTGGTGCTAGCTAGGGACAAACCCCAATTTGGGGAAAGTTGGAAACCCTTGATCAATTCTTCTTTTATGTTCTTCAATGTTTAGCAGAGAAAGTGAGAGAGATAGTACATTTACAATAGAAATCAACACTTTGACTTTTGATATCGGCATGAGATCAGTTGAAGACATATTGCTTCAACTGATTCTCTAAGGTGACTCGTTCGACGTTCACCTATCATAGTGTTGCATCTCGTCTATTTGCTACACCTTGACTGTCCCTTAAAAGTAACACAGAGGTGATCTCTGCATCTTCAACGAGATCATGATCTTACAAGAATTAGATCATGACTTTGTCACCGATCATTCTTGACACAACTTCTTCCATTATGCTGAGAATGTAACTATCACTGTCATTACTACAACAACACTTGACATTGCTTGAAGCCTTTGTCACTGCTTCTCATTGTGCCCAGACTTCCAGTAATTTCCAAAAATCTTTTTCAACATGATAATGTAAGATATATATGTTGAGACTGAGGTTGTACCTTAAGGATCATTGTGATCTTCAATCTATGTCGAGTCTGTGATGGTTATTGCCTCTGTCATGAATTTGATACTGTTCATTCTTGTCACTGTTTCTTCTAATTCTGTCGAGACTATCGTATTTCTCCTTCTCATCTGTATCAAGATTGTGATAGTCATAAGGAATAAGATCTCTTTGGACTGAGGCCTACACTGTTGTAATGCCAAGACTATTCTGTTCTTTCACTATCACTATCACCATTGATACCGCGTCTCACCATTATGGCAAGTCTGTCTTACTGTTTCATGCCTCTTCAAGTATGCCTGCTTCCTGAGATGTGAAGTCACTTTCTCGCTCTTTCAAGCCATTCTAGACGTAGTTTGTTTGCCCTTAAACCATCTGAGGTGCAGACAGACCTTTGATATTTTGTCGGTGGCTCCTTCATGCATGACTGCGGCTACTGCGGCTCACTCCGGCTCCTCTTCCTCCATTGACTATGGCTTACTGCGGCTCCTCTTTCTCCATTGACTGCATGAAGAGGTGTCTTCATTGACTGCATTATAGGACTGCATCTAGGCTGCTGCAGGCAGCGTATTAAGGCTCCTCCTTGACAGCGTATAAGGGCCTCTTGGACATCGTATTAGAGCCTTACTTGACAGCAGATTAGGGCATCACGTGACTGTGTATTTGAGCTCCTTTAGATAGTGGATAAGAGCCTTCCCTTGACCGCGGCTAGAGTACATCTGATTGCGGCTAGGGCATCATACACTTAGCCTAGCATATTCTTTTGTGTCTCTCCTTCACCAAAAACCCAAGACATGGATAGGAGGAGATCACATGAAGAATGTCTGTCTCAAATGACTTCAAGTCCTCATCTATTTATACTAAAACATAGATGATGAATAGACATAACTATTGGGCTTCTGAGCCTACACAAGTTGCTGGCCGACTTGACAATTTGTCTTATAACATAAATAAATTCATAACTCCATGAATACTTATCAAAATCGGATGATCATTAGATCAATCCTACACCTCTTGATGAGAGAGATCCAATAAAAATATTAGCTGTCATAAATAAGATGGCCCACATGGAGTTTGGCCCTAGTTGCCAATTTTAACACTTCTCTCTCTTGTATAAGTCATTAATCTGTCCATAGTCTTTATGCTTGACAATATAATGCATCCAAAGGTTCAAGTGTTTTGAGTAGATGAAGTGATTGATGAGGAGTCATGCACTTTAAGAAGCATTGCACCTCTAGCTGAAACACCAAAAACATCTATCAAATGTAGATTTCTAACATTTGTTCGATTGTCGGATACAATGGATACCCCACAATTCATGCACTCATTTGTAAACCATGTTAGAGCTCTATGCAGTTTTGCATAATAAAATTCTAGCTCTTTCATACTTGGGGTGCTTTATTGATGGTTTGAACCATATCATGCCAATAGGGAGAGCGAGGAACATTGAATGATACACCACAAACATAATGAAATTACACCACTTTTGCATCCAGATCATCCCTACCAACAATATCAATCAAATATGCTATTGTTCTTTTAGATTCATCCTCTACATGCCTTGAGCTTCCACTAGCATGAGGGAATGCAAATGTGTTGCCACCAAATTTAGATGATGTATTGGATTGAACCTTTTGTTTTTTTATGATGCATTCTTGACACATGTATTTGAATTAGTACAATGTTTTCCTTTATGACAATCATGCTTACATAAAAATTTTAGTCGCTCCACCCACTTTCCCAATTTTGTCATAAACCTCCAAAAGGGTGTCAATGAAGTTTTACCACCTTCATTGTCACTTTCATCCCCTTCCAAACCTTTCTCATCTTCATATAATGGTTCACTATGGAAATGGGCACTGTTCTATTCTTTTGTCTCATGGAAATTTCCCACCAATGCCATGAGAATAGAAAATGGAACAATAATCTACAAGAATATAACCTAGACCTTTGGTGATGCATTCCATGAAACAATATAGGCAATGTTGATTATGAGAATTGAGGTAGTTTCGAAAAGCATAGTGATTGAGGAAAATGAGTGCACAATTTGGTAGCTAATAGATGGCAAGGGAGGAACAAAGATGGGAAGATGGAGGATTTTTTAGAATGGAGAAACACAATCACTATAAAAGGAAATGTAAAATGATATTGAAATTATAGACAACAATCCTAACCACTTAAGATAAAGGTGGTTGGTAATTTGGGGATGGTTTCCTTAATATCTACTTTGCAAAAAAATATTGTGGTGCTCACATTCTTATGTGAAATAAGTTTGTCGATGAGCATTTTGGAGCCATATTTTCTTACTAATGATTTCTATTTGGTAGTTGTTGTTGATTTTTCAAGAGACTAGAACAATATTTTTGAAATACGGATAATTACTTTTGATTTTGATCTTCTTTTATTTTATTCCAATACAAGGTTACTTGGGAGCGGGAGTAGGAGCGGACATTTTCAGAAGCTTCATGTTCGGGTGAGCGCAATGTAAATAAATATATATATCATATATATATATTGGTGCATAGATGTCAACAAAAGCATGTAGAATGATGAATTAGATATAAAAATTGTTGGAAATAATATTGAGAGGGGGGGTGAATCAATATTATCAAGTCACTAACTTTTTCTTTACATAATCAGATTTATATATGCTACTTCAATGGAGGGAACTCGCGTGTGCATGCAATTGTTCTTAAGGAAACCAACATATATCTAGTGAACTTATGATTCAATTAATTCATCATATGTTGATCTTTAATTAGTGCATCAATACTTAATTAACCATTTAAATAGTAACCATGTGCAGTAATAATAGAATAAGCAATGACACATAAGAAACACACATGAACACCAAGATTTAAGATGGAAACCCAATGCGGGAGAAAAACCACCTGCTGCTGTCGTCTATGTCTTATTTTAATATAAGAAAAACTTGTTTACAATCTTGTACTGGTGCAGAATCATACCAGTGCGCAGGCACCCACTTGCAGAAGCCTACAACCTTCTCTCGTTCTCCAACTTCTACTGGAAGGGAGCTACAAACCCCTAGCTCTTGTACTAGCTGATATGTTTACCAGTTCGTAGGTGTCGACCTACAGAAGGCTACAACCTTCTCTCTTCCTCCATGGACCACGTTTCATAAATTTTCAAATTGGATACTCCTCGTACATAACAACACAATATGAAGGCCACGTTTCATCCAATTTTCATATTGGACCCATCATCACATTGAAGCTCAATATCAATCACCATCAACACTGAAGCAAATCACAATCAATCAATCAAAACATTCAGAACACAGTCACCAAAACACAGTCACCAGAACACAGAGCAAACCCCAGAACTCTGCATCAACAACCAGAACCAATTGCAACTTCAAACATCATATCTCATAATGTATACGCTACTTCAAAGTACTGACCCAGTGTGTATACGCGCCTTCACCAAGGCAAACCAACATATAGATTTTCAAATACCAACCTAAAACTTCACAGCTATTTCAGACTTTAGTCATACCCAAATCATAACATTTACAGAATAAAACTTTCATTGCATTCAGATCTAGCCCATCCAATATCAGATCATATAATGATAAGTCATTTTAGGTTTCTTGATCCTGATCCAACATTGTATCCAAAGGTGCATGTGATATTTCAGATCATATCATTACCGTAGCCCTTACAACATAAAATATTCTTCAGATAGAAGTATTCATGAAAAATCCATTCACTTGCACACTTGGCCCTTTGATCTTCTCTCCATATATAGTTTTTGGCCTTTCCCAATACCTCAGACCAAAACAACACTTAGAGCCTATGGTATTTTTGGACGGGATCAAATAGTCATTACTTCACTCAATATTGTGGGCTAATACGATGGTATTGACCCTTCGTATTCTTTACTCTTGAATTTCCTTGATTTTCCAACCCATAAGCAATTTTCCTCTTGTGAAAGTGCATGCATACGTATACGTGCTTTTTGTTCTATGGACCCGCGTGTATATGCTACTTGGACAAAGTGAACCAGCGTATACTTCTTAAACCATTCTCTTTCTTCAACCTCTGGAGTCTAATCTGTAATCCTTTGCTGTAATCATCATATATGTGTGAGTTGCCATGAAGGACAACACCTGTATCATAATTCCAACAATCTCCCCCGTTGGACTTGATGGCGATCATAACACCAAGATACTCTCCCTCTTTGACATCAAGGGCAAAGGGCGGACCAAAATATTCTCCCTGCACATGTTGAATTCTCTGATCATGCTCCCCCTAAGGTTTCACTGAAATCTCTGATGGATGTGAAATGAAGTACGTGATTCTATCACTCAGCGAAGTGAGTATGACCTTCCTATCACCAATGATTCATGCATACATCAATCACCCAACCAAGTGCGGATATACCAAATGTTCATACATGATTAAAAATTTGCAATTATTACATCATCCTTCCCATGCATAGTGGGGTTACATCATATGTCTTTACATGACCTTTACATCAAATGATATACATGACATTTATAACAAGGACTAACAATATAAACAAGACCATGATGGTCATCAACAACTATCATACACCATATATGATCTGCACCATAAGCATCTGTCAGCAACATCAAGATCAACAACCTGTATATGTCCATCGTCAAAAGAGTCATCTGAATCAAAACAACTATGTGGATCAAGCAATACAAGTATCATCATATACCAAGGTTTTTCTAATATAATACCAACAATGCATTATTAGAAACATATGCTCCCCCTGAACCTGTGCCAACTGTTCACTGTCAGATTTGATCATTGCATTTGTCAGTAAGAATCATCAAGGCATCATCATCAACTAGTTATTCATCAAGTTATTAACAACTTATGAGGGCCAAAAAAACTTCTACATATCATCAACAGATTGTAATCATCATCAATTAGAATAGAAAAGATAATTGATAATTGACTGAACCATTTCAGACCCCTTTTCCCGAGTCTATCCCACTGGATCTTCAACAAAACAACATATACACTATTGTGCAGCTTCTAACTCACATATATACATAACTTGTCTTCATAATAACTGTGTATGAGAATTGGAATAGTGAAGTTTCACACTTTTAGCTCCCCCTGGGTTTGTTATGTCTTCATACTGAGCTATGCCACATCTTTTTGACATCAATTCCTTCTTCTTCAATACCTTGGATTGTGATGATGTTTGCTCCTTTTGGTATGGTGGCCGAAATTTTCTTCTGCATTCTTTTGCTATATGCCCAAACTTGTTACATGTATAACATCTTATATGTTTCATATTCCTTCTATAGAAATGTTATACAAGAATAGTGTCCACATGGATGCTGCTATTCCCACTAAGATGGATGGCTATCTTAGAAACAAACAATCAAAGTCTACTATTGATTCCTTTTATGAAAACAGATGAGAGGAGAACCAAGAGGGTCAACCTGAGTCTTGCGCTCGATTCCCTCTCTTTCTTGATAGAGTTTTACTGCTCGCTCTTTGTCTGCTCAGGTTCAAAAGGACCTGTAGAATCACAACAACATACTACTATGCAAGAAACAAGGATCTAAATTCATAAATAATGCAGGATCAGATGTACATTAACCATATACAAGCATATATAAACAAGTACACCAGGATATGGAAGGAAACATGAATAGCTTTATTCGGATAAAAAGTAGCAAGAGGATTACAACCATGAGCAGCTTTGACCCAGCATCATCCTCCAGCTAAGAAGCCCTTCTTTCACCTCAAGCAAAGCAAAATCACCCAACACTGTGAATGTACACCAGAATACCAACACCACTTCTCTATAAGTTACAAAATTCCAGCCTCCGAATCTCTTTGATGAGGGATCCATATATAGATGATTACAGAGAGGTGAGTCATCTTTTGGGATCTTGATTAGTGTCTCCTCTCTGATAGTTCTTGCTTCCACTTGGAGAATGAAGATCGCTTACTCATCCCTGGTCGAAAATGGAGTGGCAAGTGTCAGAGGGGAAGCTTCTGGAAGATTCCATAATCTTCCACCTCGCATTTTGGTCCCTGCCATTTGTCCATTCCCGACAATTGCACCCTACAAAGGAGAAAAATAGTATGCATCGCACCCTGTACATTGGGAAGGTGATATGCATCTCACCCTCTGCATGGAGCTTTCAGTATGGTCCAGTTTTGACCATTTACGAGCAGTTTTAAGTGGAAAACTTCTGGGAGATGATGTAATTAGTTGACCTTGTTCCTTTAGGCAGTGAAGCAACCCTTTTAGGGACTTAAGAGCCCTCAGTTTATGGGCATTTATGATTGGGGTTGAAGTGCCCAAAAATGTCTATAACAATCCATGAATGCTCAAGTCATTGATCATCAAAATGAAGATTAAAACTCATAAGAAGAAGTTAAAGGTAAGAAATATCATATTGGTGAAATGGTTTGTTCTCTAAAAGAAATATATAGATTCAAAAGAAAGAATAAATAGATAGAGGATCTATTATAGAATATGAAGAGAAATATCATGATTTTAGTGAAGCATCAATCATCATCCTAAAGTCAGAACTAGAGGAGGAAAAGAAAATAGCCGATTCATTGTTAAGTCAATGAGAAGAAAATGAAAGAAACTCTAAGAAACTAGAAGAAAAGGTTGTATCATTAAGAAACAATCTAGATAATGCAATGCTAAGTTGAATATGAACTTAAAGTTTGAATAATGGATTGAGTCAATAGATAATATTTTAAATTTCCAAATATTATTAGTCATCAAAATAGTACTTGGTTTTAAATAATATCATGAGATGTTCAAAGGAGAATCAATCTCAAAGGTACCAAAAGAAGAAGAACCTAAAATCTATACTGATGTTCTAAAAGGATTTATCAATAATGAAAATAAAGTTAATAACAAAGCTACGGATCAACAAATATGTGACCCTATAGAAAACAAAAACATTAGCATGAAAGAAGTAAATGAAAAATAGACATATAATCCTCATATGACAGAGAGAAACACCAGGGAAGGAAGTGGAGATTAGTTAAGACCTAAGTGTTAAAGTCTATTTTTCCCACTAATTATATCATGGAGAGAAATGTTAGCCCTATGCTCTGACTTGTTGTCTTTAGTGCATCTTTATCCCTTCTTGATTTTTCATTTTTGGTATCCCATTGCTACCACATCCTTTTCATCCTAACATGCATCACTCCCTTGTAATGGGAAAACTAGACATCTGTGTACCTTACTTTCCTTTGGCATGGGCACGATGGAGATGACTTTTCTAGACTGGGTCAATCTAGAGGATATTAGCTTGACCCATGTGTTGATAAGCTGGTTGATGTTCAATTATTTTGGAAGTTTCCTAACTTCTCATGGCCTATGTTTCCAGATATATCCTCCTAAGTGTGATAAAATTCCCATATGTATAGACATTTTCAAGAGGGAAAGACCATATAAAGAGTATTTTTCAGTTATGCTAGTGGATTTTTACTATAACTTCCTTTGCATGTGAGGTTATCCTAACCTTGTAGTGATAAAAGGGAAGAGTCATACTAAGGATTGATTAGGAGTTAAACTATACACCAAGGTGTAATGTGTACCAACATTTCTTATTAATAAAAGCATTTATAGATTCTCTTCCCTATATTTTATGTCTTTTCATACATATCTTGATTTGATTATTGTTCGTACATGCTAACATTCCCTATGTGGAGGAAAAAAATTGTTTCATTTGGATTTTATTATGTGTACGGTATTGGATTAAGGAGTTATGATTAAGATATTTGAGTTGAAGTAGGGTCTCCAAATCTCTCTTCAGGATTCAAAAACTTCATAGACCTACAAGGGATTGAGTATGCATCCTCCATCTAGTTTGAAAATATGGACTTTGTTTGAATCTTGAGAGTCGATATACATTGTGACACACATCACCTAATGGATTTAAGGGAAAGATCCATGGAGAAATAGATACTTATATTCTGAGCATTTTTTGAGGTAATACTAGGAATGGATTCAAAATAATGGATCCACTAAGAAGGCTCAACACATTCAACTACCAAAACTTATTTCATGGGTATTCTCTGCATGCAATAATTTTGGTCATAACAAAATAAATTGTAAAGCCTATGTAAGAAATGACTATGCAGACTAGAAGTAGGGGATCATATAAGATCTCCAAGAATGGTTGTATGAGAATAAATATAAGAAATTTTAATGAGAGTGATGTCAAAAATTACAATTCATTTGTGCCCTTATTAAATCATGTTGAATGTTTAAAGTGCACTAATTTTGGACACAACGCTCATTATTGTAGCCCCTAAACCAAAGAAGAGAAGAAGTTGTTGTTGGAAATAGAAATTAGAGAACAAAGGAACGAAGAAATAAGAAAGAACAATATGTATAAATTGGTCTAGCTCTATGTGTTCAATAAAATGATAGAAATGGTATATAGATAGTGGATTTCCACATCATATGATGGGTGATAAAGGGAAATATCTCTCTATAAAGGAAGTAAAAGGTGGTAATGCTACTCATGGAGATAATGTGCAACCAAAATAATGGGCAAAGCAATATTAGCATTGGTAATGAAAAACAAAAAGTTGAATACAACCTATTTGTTGAAGGTTTAAAGAATTATATTCTAAGTGTAAGTCAAATGGTTTATAAAGGACACGAGGTTACATTCAATTCTAAAGGATGTGAAGTAAGAAAATTAGGATCTAAAAAATTAGTGGAAAATGTAACTAGGACTTCAGACAATGTATATGTCCTAAAAAAGGTAAAGGAGAAGATTGTTGTATGAAAGCATTATTTCTTTCATCTTATCATTAAAAGATAAGTGAGAGATTGTAGCATATTAATGAACATTAGGAAGACGAGAACTTTTAGAGTGAGCTGCAGGAGAGAATCATGAAATGGAAAGGTTGCATGATATAAATCAATAGTACATAGTGAAGTAAATGATACATTTCAATTAACAATCATGGAGAAGATCGGGGGGAGCAATCCAAAAAAGAAGTAAAAGGAAGTTCAAGAATAAGGGGAGTAGTATCAAGAGTAGAGCTACATAAGAAGAAATGTTACATGTAGAAAATTATAGACACAACCTTAACATGGTGAGCTTAGTTTCAGATAAATGAAAAGTAAGCAATCAGAGGAAGTAATTGTTTTGTTGTGAAGATCTCAACGGGTGAATTTATAACCACAAATAAAAGTTTCCCTTTACAATTGATGTCGAAGCGGGAGAGTATGTAGGCATAAGGAGAGATAGCAGACATGGGGATTCATTGTATTAAATAAAAGTGGTCACAAATAGGGGAAGAGTTTTAAAAAATAAAAATAAAAATTAGTTATAGAAGAATAGTTATAGATAAGGATAATCAAAATTTTAGGGGGAGCATCTCTTTTCCCTTTATGTTAAAGAGAGAGAAGTTGCAAGAACAAGGATAATTGAACATAGGGGAATTATACAATATTGAGAATTGACTAAGGGATGTCAATGATGAAAAAGACAGAACTTGTTTGAAATATGATTTTTATTGCTGTCAAAAATAGGAGGAGGATATATTTGTCCAAGGTAAATATTGTATAAAATGAATATGGTTGGAAATATTTTTTTTGGACTTTTTATGCCCCATTTCAATGCCCTATACTTGAAGGATTTTTTAATTACCTAGCTCAAATGAGAGCACAGGATATATATATATATATATACACACACACACACATACACATACATATACACATACACATACACATATATGGAAAGCTTGTTTTGATACCTTTCCAACAATATATGGAAACCCATACAATTCCAAACAAATGAGGACATATAAAAAGATTGTCAAGATGACCAACCAAAGTACAAGGAATCCAACCCAAACAAATTTAGAAGTTATCCCCATAAGTGCAGATACAATCATTATAAAAAAAGAGAATACAAATTCATTTGTACATAACCCAAGCAAGAAGATATCTTAGGTTACAAGAAAAACTAAGGAATAACTTTTGGAGTGATTCTTGGAGTCTAAAGGTTGAATACAAAATGTGATTTATTAGGTGAGGGAGCCATCTGGACATTTTCACTACAACTTTTATTATATGATTTTTTGGACCATTGTTATCACCTAAAACATTATCACCTAGCCTTATTTCCACTAAGATGATCAAAATACACCATTTACTATGGGTTTCACACAATAAACCCACTTTCACCATAGGAAATAATTTAGAAAACCATTTTTATTAGTTATTTATATTTAATTAATTTAACAACTTGAAAATAACCCATAAACTATTTATTTAATTTCATGTTATTTTAATATTTTTAGCCATTTAGTGAAAATAATTAAAATTATTTTCACCCATCCATGGGACTAATTAAATAAATCACTATTTATTTATTATTCCTTAATCATTACACATTTCCCTAGTGAAATAATTATTAAATCACTATTTAGTGATTATTTCTAACTCACCTTGACTATATCTCCTTAAAGTAATTAATAAATATTTTTTATTTATTAATTACTTTACCCATCTCTCTTAATTAACTAAATTAATCATTGTTTTTTTAGTTATTTCATTAAAATTATATTTTTGGCCATTTCATTAATATTTTCTTCTCCTAAAAATAATAAAATACTCATGACAGTTAGGTCTTGATTTTCTCTAATAATATTTTATTGTTTGACTAGGTTTAGATCTTTTCTAGAATTTTATTATAAATAGAGAGGTTTTTCCTTCATTCTCTATACATGATGATCATCATCATCATCATTCTAATCTTCTTACTTTTGAGCTCCCCATTATGAGTTCAACTTCCAGAGTCTTATTCTGTAATCAAGGGAGAGGGATAGACAACTAAAGTGTAGGGATATATAAATAATCCTCCAAAGTAGGACTTCAAAGACTCCTTTCTATGTTCTTCTCCTCACGTGAACATCATTAATTAAAAAAAAAATCATTTCCATTAGGTGTTATTTCTGCAACTTTGGTATATATATGGATCTCCTAAGTTTTGTTTCTAGGATTCTAATAGTTTTATGAAGATCTAAGGATTGAAGCTAAAGATTGCATGGTTTTAGCCTATTTTTCTATTATTATTTTTTCTTGTTAGGTTAATACATCAGGAACTATATAAAAGTATATTTTTGAGCCATGTTTTCAGAAATGTACACCTGTCGAACATGAAACTTGGAGGATACAAAGATAATAGCCTCATCTACCTTGAGTTCAAATTTTAGACCTTGATTCACTATAAATTTGAATATATGGTCTAAGGAAGTTAGGCTCTAAATGCTTGTGAAATATTCTTTAAATGGGTTAGTTTTCCATTTTCACTATAACTTTTGTTCTGAAATGTTTTATACCATGAAACTTGGAGGGTGTAGATAGGAGATCGTCATGTACCTTTGATTCAAATGACACACCGTGGTTTACTATAATGTCTTATATGTGCTCTATGTAATTTAGGCTTCTTGAATTCTCCTCAAATTTTCTTCAAAATGGCTAGATTGGTATTTTCACTATATCTTTCTTTCTATGATGTTTTAAAATTTTGGAAGAGTCAGAGGAGAGATATCAACAAACATTTTCTAGAAGCTTCAAACCTTGTTTCACTACAATTTCAAAGATATGATCTTAGGAAGTTATTGTTCCTAAATACTCATGAAACGTGCTTCAAACAAGTTAGCATGTCAATTTTTCTATAATTTTATTTTTGAGATGGTTCAGAATGTGAAATTTGAATAACTGAGAAGATATTGTTGGAAATAGTGTTTTAATTGATGACAACCAATATCATGTCATTAATTTCAAAGGGAGTATTATGTTCCATATGTCAAAGGAAGGATATTGTTTGGCATAGTATGTCATGTCCTCCATATCAAAGAATGTACGATGTTTTGTATGTCAAAGGAAGGAAATTGTTGGGCATAGTGTTCTCACGTCAAAGGAGGTACAATGCCTTGGAATATCATTAAGCATTTGATTAGAACATTAATGATTTCAATGAGGTATGATTCCTTGAATATTGTTTAGAATTTTTGTTGAAGTTATGATGATTAAATGAGTTTGCAGGTAGTTGGCTTGGATAGTCCTCTCTAAGACCTTTCCAATTGTATACCACACTTGGTCAAACTCTTTTGGAAAGACAAGATACAAGGATTTTAAAACAACATGATGAAAACACCAAATTTATTATCAAAAACACTAAATTTGTTAATGTTCATGCATATTTAGAGTAAAACCATGCTTTGTGAGCAATCAATGGATGTTGGCACATAAACATGTGCTTTGTTTAATGAGCTTAAACACCATGCACCTCAAGGAAGATTTGATTGTTATGGACCTTATGTATGGCCAATAGAGTGAAAACTTAAACAATATTTAATAGAGGTTCCCCCATCCCCATGTTCTCCGGCCTCTACCACACTATACGGATAGGAACATGACACATGGCAAGTTCTAGGTGGTCCTTTAACCATACGCCACATGGACCCTTCAGTTACAAGACATGTGGATTAATGACATACGGGAATGATGATGTGGTAGCATAGTATTAGTGAAAAGTGGAAGGACATGTACACATTCTTATGACATGGAAGTATAATTGATGATGTTACAACATGGTAGGGTACCACATGAAATATCTAGTTAGTAATTTTTGGGTGGCCAATTGGGATAAATCTAACTAACACATGAACTCACTCAAAGAGTGCCATGTGGCATGATAACATCATGTTGAAATAAACATCAAATTGCCCATGGGGCCCAAAAGACTACATCACATGACACAACCATATGGTGAATCAGGAAAGCCCTAGGGGCAACCCTTGTCTTGGTATGGGCACCAAATTAGGTCATATGTGAGATTCTGCATTAGCACCAAATTGAAGTTGATGTTAGAAAAAATCTTGAATTGACATTAGCCACAACATGGCTCGAGGGAACCAATGCACACACAAACACACACACATACACATACACACACACACACACACACACACACACACACACACACACATATATATATATATATATATCTCAGTCCAAAGGCATATTTGGTTATGTGGTGAGACATACGTATTGCATGGCTCTTGGCTATTGGGTAAGCTAAAGGAATATTTAGTTATGTGGTGAGATATATACATAGCATTGCTCTTAGCTATTGGGTAAGAGGAATGGAATATTTTGTTCTATTGAGATAGACATACATAGTGTGTCCCTTAGCTATTGATCGGGAACCCCAAAGGCATATTTGGCTCTTTCCAATACATATCGTGGCTCTTGGTTAAGCCCAAAGGCATAATGTCACATAAACAACATGGCTCTTAGGTAAGCCTAAAGGCTTATTTAGTTATGTCACATACATATTGTGGCTCTTAATTAATCTTGAAGGTGTATTTGGTTCTATCACATACACATTGTGGCTATTGGCTCTTGGATAAGCTTAAAGCTATATTTGGTTTTTTCATGAGTTTGAGTCCAAATAAATTGATCTGGCTTGAGACATATACATAACATGGTTTTTTCCTTTGTCCTTAAGCCCAAAATTTATTTGATTATGTCAGGAGTTCAAGTCTATGTATATTGATATGGTCTTAGACATATTTAGTTTGGTTCTTGGCTCTATGGTTGAGCTCTAAGGCATTTTTTTTTGCGTCACATATGAAATGATCTAGTATGATGGCATGGCTCTATTGTTAAGTCCAAAGGAGCTATTTTTCCTCTCACGAGTTCAATTTTCTTTGTATGACATGGATTTTTTGTTAAGCACGAACGTTTCATCCCATGGTAAGACTCAAGCTAAAATATTTTTTGAAGAATGGCATGAATAAGGAACATAGTAGCATAGTTGGTATTGAGTATTGTTGAACCATGGGAGGTCACAAGTTCAAATTTTGTTACGATCGCCAATTTGTTTTCACCTTGGAAGTGAATTCTATCAAACCTTTTGATAGACCATAAGGGTGCATTTTGTCAAATGTGTGCCAAAAAAGTTCATTTGTATACCATGAATCGAAAAGGTGCATTTTGTTGATCAATGAATTTTTGTAATTTTTTTATGAGTCATTTTAAGGAAATTAATTTTGAAAACTAGAAAATGAAAAGAATTTGTTTGTAACCTTAAAGGGGGACATGAAAAGTAATGAAGTTAATTTTTTAGGGAAAAATGGCTATTTTTCATTTGTCCAAATATTATAGGGTTTATGAATAGGTATAAGAAAGGGAGAATATGTTGAAATGATTAGGTTTGTTTTGAGGTTATGGATCTAGTTTGAAACATTATGAAAATTGGTCCACTATGTTTTAGTAAAAATGGTTAGTGCCTCACTTAGGTTGAAGCCTACAACAAGTTGGGGCTTGCATATTTCAGAGATTGGTGTCTCAATCAGGTTGGAACCTATATTGAGTTAGTGCTTGCATATCTCAATGGTTGGTGTCTCAATAAGTTTGGATTCTACAACAATTTGGTGCTTCCATATATTTGGGGGTTGTTTCTTCTACCATTTTAATGCCTACAAATTGATTCTGGGGATTGCTTCCTACAAATATATTTTGGAGGTTGGTTCCTTTAGTTGGTTGGTGCCTACAAATTGATATAAATAAAGGCTAAATAATATAAAATATTTTTATTTTTTCCTACGAGGGTTTCCATGTGCATATGATGTTTTCATGTGTTGATTTGATGTTGGTATTTATTTTTTGCACTATTATTTTTATAGTCATAATCAATCATGAAATTGTTTAAATTGGTTAAATTGTCCAGTATACTGATTCACCCCCCCCAGTGTAATCATTATTCTAACATAGATATGTAGCTAACTATGGTAGATATTTCAGAACAATATTTACAAAATTTGATATGTGGCATGCTATGTAAGTTCATTTCTAGGAAGAAGCCAAAAGAAATAAGTGTTGGGATAAGTAGACTTGATGAAGGAAGAGGAAACTAATAGAGTTGGTGAAGACAAAAGCAACAAGGAGACTTGCTGAAAGAATAATAAAGCAAGTAGGTAGGTTCCTACGGATATTTGTAGTGGGGATTGACATCTCCTATAGATTGGTTCCTAAAAATCTTTAAATAGAGGGGGTTGGTGTCTCTTATAGATTGGTACCTATAAAACAATAGGGGGGATTGGTGTCTCTTGTAGGTTGGTTCCTACAAAGAAGAAAATTGGATTAGTGTCTCATGTAGGTTTTTCCCTACAAATAAGCAAAGGTAATTGGTGTGTCCTATAGGTTGGTTCCTGCATAGCAATAGAGAACATTAGTGCCTCCTTTAGGTTGGTTCCTACAAAATAGAAAAGGTGATTCGTGTCTCCTATAGGTCAGTGCTTACTATGGCTATGGATTTGATGAATGGTGTACCAAAGACAATATTCTTTTACAACTTGGTTGAAATGTACGAAAGAGCCCACAATCTAATTAGTTATAAATTTAAAACAAAACCTGAATTCCATGTAATAAAGGGAGAAAAAAATCATAAGATGCACAGTATAAAATTAAGAACACAAAAACAAACTAAAGCACAAGAGAATAGACACAAATAATCTTTATTAGTTGTTGTAGAAGATACAATACTTGAATTAGAGACACTTGAGGGATTTATTGTGGTAAATGTTACTCTAAAACTATCCAAAAGGATTTTCTCTTCATTTAATCCAATTACAAGTCACTTCTTTGTTAAAGAAGCTAAAGCACATTATCAAATAATTAATTATCTCAATCTAAGATAATGTTGATTGCAAAAGAAAGTTTGGCAGCATAACCTTACTCTCACTTATTCTTCATGTTGGATTAGGGGGTCCTGACCCAGGTTCAGAGTTAGTTGTGCCAACCAACAAATTCCTACACTATTGGCCCTTTTGACAACAACCACGTAACACAGTTTGTAGTCTCACTGAAAGTAGTATGAGGGGATGAAAGAACCAAGTTTCTGCATCCAGAGACTAGTGTGATGTCTTTTAGCACCTCAGATCTACCTTTGCACACATCGATAGCCTCTTAGGCCATGCTACTACAATTATGTTAAAATAGTCTTCAAACCTCTGTGAGGGTCTACAAGCAGTCGTTACGGACCTTTAATAGTCAATTTATCTACTTATGCACATCAGAAAGCAGTCCTAAATTAGGGTTCATGCAGATTTACTTAATTTATTTGTAAACATCAGAGAATGCATCAGAGTCTTAGGGAAAATAGCTAAACATGCGTTGTGTACATCATAACACCTATTCAAGAGAATCACACAACATTCAACCAATAATTAATAAAACACATCATTCAATGACAGTATATAGCATCAACAGAAATAACATAAATACATATGAATTCTTCATAAATTGTGTTTGTTTATCTTCAATTTAGGATTACAGACTCAAAGCTACCCTATGCACTCAACTATAGGGGTTCAGGCACTCAGCTGTAGGGGTCCGCACACTCAGTTGTGGACTCTACCTAACCCTCTACGTACGTAGCTGGAGAGCCTTTCTTCTCCCATATGACCCACTTCTCTTCGCTATCATTTCTTTTCCATCATCGATTCTATCCAACTTGTGCCTTAGAATCTCTAAGACACACCTATTTATAGCCTTTTTCATACAAATCCTTGGTCCGCAGACCATGGGTTGATCTCAAAACCAACTCAACGTTTACATAAAACAAGGGGCCAAACCCCTTTGACTCCTAATCATCTACATGCTATGCATCCACAAACAGTGAAGGCTTTACATTAATTACAAAAATGTATCAAAAATTGGGTTATCTTAACCCCAAAATGGACGGAGGAGACCCCATCCCAATAAGCCCCCAACACAAAGATCATGACTCTCCCTCGAGTCACTCTACTGGTGTGACGATCTTACTGCAAAGATCCCCCAGCTCCACCTAGATCACTGTGACTTCGTCAACACTCTGAGTTGTTGCCTGCTTGACTTCCTTGACCAATGTTTTCATGGTTGGTCCTTCTATGACCAACCTCATTGTCTGTTGTTTCTTTTGCAAGCCTTTAAGATTATTTTGAATGGTTGTCGTGGTTTGATAAGCTTCTTCCAACCATGGCTATAATCTAGCCTTTAGAAAGGCCTCCTTTTTCTGCAATTCCTCTACCTTTGTTAGGAGCTTCTTTCCCTTCTGTAATTTGGCTGTGAGTTACGTTGGTGTTATGGAGCGCAAAATTACCCTAACTTCATCGTATTTCCACCATAGCTCCATGACCTCTCTATTTAGTTTTTGCAGGTTCGGATCCTCCTTCAGATTAGTGACTATCTCCATGGCTTGCTCGAACAAGGCCATACAGTCAGTGATTGTGGCATCCAAGGTAGCCATAACTTCCTTCATCGTTGCTCCACACTGCTCCTAGATGTCACGAGGAGTCGTGGCCTGCAAATTTAACTATAGCTTTGTGATCTTCATGTTGAGGTCAAACTGGGCTTGACCAACCTCTGTTTTAGCTTTGTCCACACTAGTAGCTAGTTTTTTGATCTTTTATTTTGTCTATTCATCCTTTGGGATGTGAACTTCAGGCACTATTTTTCATGCCTCTGCTACTGTTGACTTCATACTGAAACTATATGTATGAAGTGCCTCGTTTCACTTCAAAGCCTATGCCTTTTTAGAAAACATTTTCTCATTGTTCACTTTGTTCACTTTGTAATCACTGATAATGTTGAAGGACCGCTACTCCTGGGCTCTCAATTCATCTGCCACCCCTATATTCAGCCTGATGTTCTTGATTGTACTCAGGATAATGTGATCATCAGTGGTCTCCGTGTAAAGGGACCCTTCTAGCAATGCTATAGTGCAGAGGTCAAGGGTGCTAGGCTCACTTAATTTGCAGAGGTCAAGGGTCCTACTTGGCTTGTCCCAGGTGCTAGGCTCACTTAATTTGCTCTCGCTTTTCTGATGCCCACCCATATTTTGTTTGCTTGGATCTGAAGCTCATGCAAATCCTTTTGGATGCTCCCTAGCATCTACATGTATTTCTGCTCAAACCACTACAACACTTTAGTCATGGTATTCTTTATGTTATCCCCAATCTCATAAAGATCACCTTCTGTTAAGACCATGGGGATAGCCTATGACTTATCTAATTTTTTCTTCTTCCTTGTGCCTTCTTGTTGCTCCTTACCACATTTCTTTAGAATGAATGGGGTGCTCTTCCTCTCCTCTCCTCCACAGCCTTGCCCTGAAAGGTCCTCCTCCTTTGTCTCTGGTGAAGGTGGCTTGTCACCTTTTTGTGAATCATATTGTTCCTATTCTACCTGCTCCTTAGTAGCGCGTTCTTGCTCCACACAAGCCTTTTCAGTAGCTTCCTTCTTTTTTTGTTCTACTAAATTATGCGCAACCTACTTAGCTGCCTCCTTTCTTTTATACATGACAAAACTCTCCTCACTTTTTCTTGGTCCTGTATATAATTCCGACAGGGCACACCAGTCTACATGCCATTTTTCTACCACCTCCTGTACATCTATTTCTGTCACTAAATATGGAAATTCATGCCATTTCTGGTCTGGATCCTTTCCCACTTGGATGTATACTCAATGGAAGTTAGCCTTGAATGTCACGTAGGTTGAAATCTGCACGAACAACATTGGGGAGAGCCTCAAAAGCTGATTGATGGCCATGCAGAGATCCATCTCCATGAGGACCCAAAAGATCTTTGTCTCCATGATCCGTGTAGTATCCTTGGTATACCATAAGTAAGAAAACTACGAGGCCTCTGACAATCCTTCCTCAAGTGGAGAAAATTGTCTATCCTTCGTCAGTTTCCATGCAACTAACACAATGGACAACAATAATCATGTGTAGTGGAATGGCTTGGTTTCATCTTGGGCCTCTTAGCAGTTCATTAGGAACTCCTAGAAAAGGTATCTTGACCAATTAAATTGTACACCCTTCATGCACTGTGCGGCCATGGAAACTATAGGTGCCAAAACTTCATTTGCATGACATTTCCTCATCACCTTCCCTGCTAAGGTCTAGGTGGCTAATTGAACTATTGGGTCTATTATAGACACAATTGAATACCCTCACAACTTCTCTCCACCAAACGCCTTGGTCGAGTTCGCACCCTTATAAGGCAGGTGCGTGATTCTGTGAATAAGCATATATGTGATAGGTATAGGCTCTCCTAGCCATAGACACCCATTTTGCACCAAAGTGATCAGCTGGCACACACAGATTATGTTAATGGGGGTGCAATGATAATGGGGTACCCACAATAGATTCATTAATCCCGAGTGTTCCACACTGTGGACCCATTCCTCTGTCTCTAATGTTGTCACACCTGATTCTGCATAATAAATCCTTCTCATATAATTATCTGTTGCTAGGTGGGGAAAAATTTCGTGACTTGTGAGGTCCCAATCCTCCATTTTCAATAGCGGGATCAGTGCAAGTCGCAGACCTTCAAAAGGAACCTGATAAGGTACCAGTGGCATGGAAATGGTGAACTTCTTAGAATCAGGGTCCTTAGTTAACTTCATTTTTCACTTCCACGAAGGGATATACTTAGGGAGCCTAGTTATGGGCTCCACTCCTTCAGTGTCAATGTCTTTTGTTCCCTGGCCTTCTTCTGCCTCTAGGTCAACTACTTCTCCATCTGCTTATCTTTCTTTTGTTTTTTGGTTTCAGTATGCTTCCTGGGGGACACGTGCACCAACGCCGACTTCTTTTACATGTCCTTCATTGATTTGGTTGTTTTGGTCTCTCTGATAGGGGTAGGCTTCAGTCTAGGTGATCTCCTCACCATATGCATATGAGTTGGAGCTTCCATACTTACAACTTTTGGGGCAACTGCCTTAGAGTAAACATTGCTAGTACTCACAGTTACCATAGGACTGGGGCAAGCATTTTCTCTAGAATAATTTCTAGTTTAGCTTAGACAACTTAGCAAATGTGGGGCCCACGACTAAATCTTACCAAGCCGATCGGTTCATAGGCAACAGACAATGAACTTCACTAACAATTCTAAGAGTGAAAAGTGTTGTCTGTTGGATCAGCACACATAATTTATAGGGAGTTTTGAATTCAAATCCAACCATTCCCCCCCAATTTCTGACAGTAAATGTTGTTTTGGCAGTAGATCTTCAAATATTTTTTCCTTAAATGTCACCATGCCACTCCTCTTAACCATCTTCTGGCTATCAAGTCATGAACAATGACTCCAATGTTCACTTTTTTGCTGTGCTATGTGGCACTTCCCTTCATGGCACAACTTCCTATGCACAACTTCATAGGTTGCAACTTCATCACTTTCTATCCAGCCTGCTCACTACGTTGTCCTCCAAATTGGGCAATGTAATTTTTAGTCCCCTGCTCTCTTGAAACTGCCTAGAGCACTAAGACTATCCTCCTGCCATATAGTCATTGTGCAAGATCCCCTACATACAATTTCAACCTGCTCCCATTCACTCTCCTAGGAAAAGATTCCCCATTCAGCTTCGTGAGTTGAACTGCGCCTCCATTTGTAATTTCTTTGATAATATAGGGTCCTAGCCAATGCATTTGGAATTTCCCAAAAACTTAGTGAATTTACTATCATATAATAGGACAAGATCGTTTACCTTGAAAATGCGAAGCTTGATATGGAAATCATGCTAGGGTTTTTCACATTCCTTCTCTACTTGTTGATCAAATCCTCCCAGAAATCAATCCTCTTTGAGCTCCATTAGCCATGCAAGCCATTCCTCCAAGGCCTCATGATCTGCCATACCTATGAGATTTTCTATGCCCAGACAAGGCACAATATACTCCATCGACATTACAACTTCGACCCCATATACTAATATGAATGACGTTTTCCCTGTTAGCTTCTTATAAGTAGTCCTATAAGCCCATAGTATTGCAAGTATGCACACATCCCATTCATTCCACTGCGGATTGCAGATCTTCATCAGCGCATTCTCCTAAATATTATTGAAATATTCAACTGTCCCAATAGCCTATGGGTGATATGGTGTGCTATTATGATGCTAGACCTGGAATTATTCAGTCAATGCGTTGATCATTTCATTTAGAAACTGCGTACCTCTGTCACTCATCAACAATTTCGGGCAACCAAATTTTGTTAAAATATATTCAAAAAAACTTTGCTAGCGTTGTGCCTATACAATCATTAACCAGTTGTGCTTTCGCCCATCTGTTTAGATACCCCTTCGTAGTGATGATATAGCACACACCTATTTTCTTTCCTGGTGGTTGAATTGGCCCAACAAAATCAATCCCCCATTTCTCAAATGGCCAAAAAGACACTTGAGGGTGTAATGGAAATTCATCCCTTCACGATGGTCTGCCCATCCTCTGACATGCATCGTGCGCCTTACATACGGCTTGGAATCCTTGTGCAGCGTTGGCCACCATAGACTTGTTTGAAAAATCTTCTATAAAGTTTCCTTGCCTGCATAATGACCTCTCAGAGCTCCCCCATGAGCTTAAGTGAGAATGTTATCCCTCTCAAAATCTGGCACATATCTTCACAATATTTCATCTGCACCCATCTTATATACATGTCCCGTAATAACAGAGAAATCTACTGTGTGCACTACTAATTCCTTCTTTTGTTGACTTGTATATCCTTCAGGTGCCATCCCCATAGTCAAAAAGTGAATAATATTTTCAAAATTATTATCTACTACATGCACTACAAAGAGCTGCACATCTGGAAACCCTTCCTCAAGATTATTGGGCTCCTCGCCTATTTCAATCTACAACAGATGGTCGGGTCCTACGTTTAACCTCCCTGGCTTCATAATGACTTCAAAGTCATACTCTTGAAATAATAGCAACCATATGTAGATCTTCCCCCCCAACACAGGCTTATTGACCAGGTATTTCAAGGTAGAATGATTTGTATACATATTGAAATATCCTCCTAACATATAATGCCTGAATTTCTACACTGTGTACACCATGGCCAATCCTTCATGCTCAATCATTGAATAATTCTTCTTAGCCTTCAATAATTTCCTATTGGAGAAGGTTATAGAATGATCCATTTCTCCTTCATGGCCTGCATTAACAATGCACCCAATGTAATGCAAGAGGCATCCACATGTACGTGAAACTCCTCTTTCCAATAAGGGAATACTAACATTGGTGGAGTAACCATTTTTTCTTTCAATACAACTAAGTTGCACTGAAATTCTTCTCCCCAATAGAATGTGGTTTCCTTCTTTAGCAGTTTCTCCATTGGCACAGTAATCTGAGCATATGCTTTGATAAATTTATTATAATATCCCATATGTACCAACATCACGTGCAACTGTTTAATGTCCCTCGAGGCCTCCAAATTCACTATTACTGAAATCCTCATGATGAGGCTCATAAATGTGTAATTATATGGGCTCATTTTACCTCCTAACCTAGTCAAATCAACCATTCTCTTAGCTTATTGTATGTTTTTCTAATTATATTCATGCTTATAGAGTGAGTTGAGTTAGTTATGATGGCATGTGGTCTCATCTGTGTTTAATGTAGATTATTGATGGATTTTGTGGTCAAAGTCAAGGATCCAGTGGACAAATGGCAGTAATAACTCGAAGTGGACAAAGGGGAGGACTTATAGGAGTGAATCCCCCTCATTTATTACTCCTCACTTCAAATTCCCCTTCATTCAGCTCAGAGTACAAACAAGCAAGTCATGCATTAGTAGGCAGCCGAGCAATTGGAGGATAATTGATGATTATCTCGAGTTTTGGGAGCCAAGCCTCCTTGATTTTGAGGAAGCTATTGGAAACTTCATTTTTATAAGTAGAGAGGCCTAGGGCCTCACTAGAATTGGAGTTTTGTCGGATTTTGTTGGATTTTTGCTGCAGTATTGCTTATGTAATCTCTTCTCAACTTCGAGCTTATTATTTTTTACAGTTCCATGTAATCTTGTTATTGTTTTGGAAATAAAGATGGAATCATTTTTGAGCTAGCACTGCATTACCTCAGAGGGCTGAAGCTCTTCTTTTAGGGCCCTATCCAAGCATCGAAGCTCCTCTTTACTTGTATTTGTATGTTTTGTTTCAGTTGTAGATTAGATTGTTGTTATATGTATTTCTTTCATGGTTAAGAATAAGTTTCTTTTGATGGTTCAGTAGTTTGCTTTCATTTGTGCCTTTTATAGCAGATTAAGTAATGATAAAGAAAAGATCCAAAAGGCTAGCAACAATTCCTTGTCCTAGCTTCCTCCCTTTGGGACCATGATTTGATGCAAGGACCCTCTTGCTACCCCAAAAACATAGATTTTCCTCATTCATAGGATTTCTAGTGTTTGCAGCTTCTTAGTTGGTTCATAGTCTAGTTTAGCTTTGCTTCAGAACTTTTTCATCATGCTCATTTCCTTATTTTCAACAGTCTTCTTTCATGCCTTATTTTCCTACAATGGCTATCAGCATTTCCTTTCATAGATCATAGTTTACTTGATGCAAAAACTTTGTTCTTAAGATACACTTATTTCCTTGTTTTCTTAAATCTCGTTCATTGACTGTCATTTTTTTATGCAGTAGATATCTTCTAACAGTAGGTCAACCTATCAGCCATTCCATTCTCCATCTGATCCATGCCCTACAAATCACCCAAGTCTCCCCTCAATTTTGCCTTAGTTTCTTGCATTTTCCATAGAATTTCTTCCTCCCTCCTTGAGAAAATCCAATCATCTTTATCTCTCCTAATGATTATTGGTAGACCCTAGGAACCCTAACACCTCATTCCAACCTTCATCCACCTTTTCCACCCACTCTCACACCCTCAAATCAGCCAAAACTGCTCTCGGCCTCCTATAGAATGTTGTTTTTCCTCTTGTAGATTTCCTGTGTCCTCCTAATGATTTTCCTCTAGGATTTCTTTTGAAGGTTGAGTGTGGGAAAAGCCTCCAGAAGGCCACCTGAGACCTCCTAGGACCTATCCACACCATCCTACATCCTCTTATGTCCCAAAACCACCCTTCATCACCACCTATTCGCTGTCACATTCACAAACAAATAAACTACATGCATGACACATTCACATAAAAATACATAAAAATCTAGAAAGATGCTTTTTGCTCATTTACTTCCAGAAATATCTTAGGTAGATGTTGTTTACTTCCTTGAGTAGGTAATGGAACTATTTTCATGGTTTTCATAGTGATTTATGCAAAATTAGGATTAGTGGTTAGCTAGGATTTCCTTGGTCTTCTTTACATTTCAGTCTTCCTTTCTACAAGTAGAATAACATCAGTAGAGTAATCTCTATTTTTTCTTTCATCACATATAGAGCTTCTTCTAGAATATATAGAAGTTGGCTTGAGCTCCTAGTGAATTTGTGTCGACTGAACAAGTGACAACCTGTAGTAAGAACTAGTACTTGTGCATACAACACCGTCACTTCCAAGTTTGTTACGAACTATCGGGTTGATAAGAGTAAAGTAGGCAACCTAGGAGTTGTAGCATTATTGCTATAGTATTGGTGCTCACCACTTTTTGGTGCTGTTGCCAGGGAAGTGTCAGAGTATTCTGTGATTATTGTGTTCTTCTATTTCTTCTTGCAACATTATGCTAATAGTTTATTTCAGCAAAACTAGAATAGTCATTTATTTTCTTTTAGTTCTGCATTTCCTTGCTTTCATTCTCAATTCTGAAAATTTCATTTAAGGAAAAGTAGACTAGTCATTTCTTTCCCTTCATTTTTGCATTTCCTTGCTTTTCTTTTTAGTTCTGCAAATTTCATTTCAGCAAGTTCACTTCAGCTAGTTGCAATTTGTTTTGTTCAATCAATTTCAATTTTGTAGGTACTATTAGTGTGGGGAAAAAAGAAACAAAAACCAACTGAAAAGATTTCCTTTCATGCCTCATAGGAATGGAGATAACACAAGAAAAAAATTTCCCAACACCCCCACTGCTTCACACAGCCTTCTTCTCTCTTCTTCGATGGTTGTGATCAAGAAGAACCCTTAGGTGAACAACAAGACATATTTGAAGAACCTATAGGGGAAGAAGAAGAAGAAAACAATCCTCTGGGGCCAATGGCTTAAAATAGAAATGTTGCGGGCAGTACCTCTTCTTCCAATTCATCCATTAAAGGTGAAATTGGAAACATGCTAGAAGATTTCAAGAGTGAGATGTTGTAGATTCTTTCCATGCAAATGGATACCTTAGATATCAAAAGAAAATAAGAGGAAGCAGAGAGGGCTTTGATTTTTTACCCTAGATGCACCAGGAGGCATCCTAGGAATGAATGCTCATTTAACGCTAAAGGGGTTTTTTCAGTCTGCGAAGAATATCATTCTACAGATAAGTGCTCTTCCATGCCTGGACTTAAAGCTGTATACCAAGGGGATGGAGGAGTCATTGAACAGATCTATTACATAAACCAAAGGAGGTTGCATAGACTTAGACCATACCAGCAGGGGATGCAAGGGACATCTCAAGCATACTACAACCCCAACCAAGTTACATCCATACCTTCTTGGGGCCCCCCTTCTCATCCTTCCTGGTCCATGCCTCCTCCTTGGCCCTTCACATCTCAATATCATGCCCAAACAACTACCCATTCATTTCAATCCTATGCTCAACCGCAACCTCAATGGAATGCATCTCATTAGGGGGGGAGGCCCCAATACAACTCTCTTCCTACTCTTCTGTCTCCACCACCTACTTAAACACAACCCCATCCACATCCATCTCAAATATACACTTCCACTCAACTACCTACACCACCATTTCCAAACCCACACATTGAAGTAGCTCAACCCATTTACAATGCTGAGGTACAACACTTCCAAAGAAATCCTCTTGAGCTCAATGGTATTCACCATAGCTCAGGAAGAGTATTGAAAAAAAGAGATTATATTCATATCATTGAAGGACCACATTCGGAAGAAGAATATTCAAAAGAGAAGATCAAAGAACCATGGGTTGCACTTGATGAAGAGAAGACATCAAAATCAAAGATTGAGATAGCTTCCTCATGGTTACCATCAAATCCTCCATGTATTCAAGAGAAAAATCAGCAGAAAGAGGAAGATGTGAAGGTCATGGTAGAAGAAGACATGAAGAATAATCCAGATCAATAAAAGACCAAGGACATCACAACTATATTGAAACATGGTTCCAGATAGTCACTAAGTTGTAGCATCACTCTTTTCCTCAACTATGCTTGATCCCTTCAAAGTCAAATCACTTGGTCTCTAAAATCCATGTAGATGTCAAAGAATCCATTTCAAGCCTCCAAAACATTCTGTCTAACATCTTGATGTGCACAGGGCTCCATTGGAAGTATTCTTATACTTGAGCGTGATTTTGTTTTTCAAGTAGGGTAGGGTAGGAGAAAAAAAAATGAAAAATAAGAAAAAAATAATAAAGACTCAAGTGAAAACCTCCATGAGGCACTTGAATCCCATCATTGGGTTGAAAACATCTTCTAAGATGGCCCGGTGATGACAAAAAAAAAGAGAAAAATAAGATCCCTAGGTGAAAACCTCCCTTGTAGGCGCCTAGGGTAGGCAATTAGGGTGAAAACCTCTCTGAGGCACCCTAGTTGTTTTCAAAAAAAAGAAGGAAAATAAAAAGAAAAATGAATTTCCATTCACATTGTAGGTTTGTATGAGGACTACAGGAAGCAACAGAAGGTACCAAGGGAGCTCTGAAATCAATACCAACACCTATCCTACCTTCTCACACCTTTCTCCATCATTCTTGGCATTCTTTTCACCTCATTGTGCTTCTTTCCTAGAAACTATGTTCGCTATAGGAGGCTCTGTGTTTTCTACAGGAGGCTCCTGTAGGAATTATGGAGAGCCAGAAATGAATATAAAAGGAATTTTGAGGGGCAAGGAAGCTTCATAAAATATCTATAAATCCTCCTGCAGTCTTCAAACCTCCTTTCCATTACTTCCAAACCTACATCACATCCCAAGCATTATTCTTCTTCCTGCCCAAGAAAAAGACACATAAAAGACAGTTTTTTAGAAAAAAGAAGAAAAACAAAAAAATAAGGAGGGAAACAGCACCATCCACCTCACCTAAAACCTACCTATTACCTCTCCATATCTATCTGTATTTTTGGCATCGTCCTCACAACTCAAAGCACATAAAATAGCTTGAGATTTCAAAGGGAGAAGCAACTACAGGAGCTCCTGTAGGAATTCCTATAGAAACTGATTCCATTAAAATTTAGCATTAGCAGAAAGAGGGTGCAAATATGAAGGTTGAAGAAGACACCTGCAGATCAAATCCATCCAGGGAGGAACCTGCACAAAGCACAACCACACATCAACAAGAAGATAGCATGCATCAAAGGAAACAAAGGCATGCAACAGAGAGAAAGAGCCACGGCCTTCACAACAAAAAAATTCGGATCTCAGGTGAGTAACTAACCCGCTCCTATGTTTGCATTTGTATAATTTGAAAGCATGCAACAAAAATGAGATGGTTGAGATTGAATGAGGGAAAAGTGGCCAGTTAACTTGGCCACCTTCAGCTAGTTGAATTCACTCATCCAAAGATGTCACCAACACTTGCACATAGTCAAACTCAAGAGAGATGTCAAGGACAGGTAGTGGAGGTGGTGTGAACTCTGATGCAATCATGAGCAATGATTATGAGGAAAGGGCCATGATGACAAGGTAGGTGGGGACCAACGGTTCGAATAGGGCCAACATACACTTGGCTAGCTCACCCTCCATCACCAGGAAATATCCATAAAAAGAAATAAGTACTCCTCCCTAAGCACTCTCACCACCTTTTCCTTCATTATCTCCTCAAAACTCTACCCATGCAACCTTCTCATGCCCCCACGACCTCGTAACTATCATTCCCCATTGATCTCTCCCATATTCTTCCTCTTAGTGTTTTCTACAGGAGCACTTACAGGTTCTACAGGAGAACCTATAGGAATCCTACAGGAGGGCCAACAGTCTTCTACAAGAGGGTCAGTGAGTTGTTTTAAAGGGAGAAAACACAGGTTTTATCACAATTCTCGGGCTGAGGAGGTAGTTTCTATGCATACCCCCATTGAATATCAAATTATGCAAGCAGTGGTTTGATTTTGAGGAAGTACATAAGAGAATGTTTTCTTATTTCTAAAAAAGCACAGTCTTCCTATTTCTCTATTTTTATTCAAAAATTGTTGTCTCCTTCTCCACATTTGGATTCCCAAATAAGCATAAACAAAATGACATGAGGTTTTATGAGGAAGGCACCCATCAACTCCTCTGGGCACCATGCACATCCCAGGTAGTGGACATATTCATAAGAGCAAATTGGATGAACTTTTTTGAGAAATTCCGAGGGTTTGATGAGGAAATTGCTCAAGAATTTTCCCACTCTTTGGTTCCTCACAACAGAACAGATGCCACTATCACCTTTAGAGGCATTTCCATGGAGATAATCCCTAAATTTATCAGTAGGGTCACTACCATTCCTCTTGGGTTGCCTTGGAGTAAGGAAGAAAAACCAATTGGCTAGGCTGTCAAGAAAAACTTCTTCCAAAACAATGAAACCCCTGTAGAAGATAAAAATAGCATAAGAAGAGCTAGCATATCATACCCTTGGGATGAGGTTAGTTATCAAATAATCAAGTATATTTCCTGTGAGGGGATGTACAACATTTTCTATGGTTACAACTTTGGAATCATGCATGACTTACGTTATGGTTTGGACACTCCAGCCCCTCAGAAGCTCAGCATCCCCTACTTCCTCCTGCAATTTCTCATTGACTCTAGCATTAAAGTTCAAGTAGGGAATTCAGAGTAGCTAGCTCACCAAGGGTTAATCAAAATTTTAGTGGAAGGATACCTCCATACATTCACACTCCCCATAGCATGGGAAATCTTCCAAAACATGACAGCTAAAGATGATATAAAGACCCTGACCTATGATATTAGTCCTGCTGGTAGTGAGGAGGAAAAGTAGTAAGGGGGAGAAGGTGAAGCAACTAGTGATTTTGGAGAAAAATAAGGGAAGAAGGAAGAATCCAAGATAGAGGAGGAGAAAGCTAAAGAAACAGAGCAAGGAGAAACAAAGATAGAGAAAGAGATAGAAGGAGGAGAAAAAGGGGCAGAAAAGACAGAAGTTTCCCCTCAGACCCTCGAAAGAGAGGCAGTAGCTACTCTCTCTACCCTCAACACACCAATTAAGCCAAAACAAAAGAGGAAGAGGTAGACCTCAATGTATTTCAGGGCTAGGAAGAGCACAAGAATCAAAACAGGGAAACCCCAGCCTTCTTCTAAAGTGCCAATTATTATTGAAGATTCACCCTCTACCCAAGGAAAAGAATCCCCTTCCAAGGCACCTATCACTTATGAAAGGGGGACTCCTAGATATCCCACATGGAAAGAAAAAGTAGAACTACAAGGCTCAAAAATAGTCCTACAAGAGGCATAGACTGTTCTATAGGAGACCTTGCTAAAACTATAGGAGACCCAAATGCTTGAAAAAATGGTATAAGGATAGCCACAAGGAAAAGAGAAAGAAATAGAGGCATAAGAAACTGATCCCCAACCTAGTCTTGGCTCCTACTACAATCTTCTTGAGGGGGGGAAAATAATTCCACAAAAATTTGCAATTCCACTATTCCTTGAATTGGAGAAAGAAAGAATAAGGACCCATAGGTGGATGCAAATAGACAAGTCCAAAGGAGTTGAGGATATTGGCCATATGGAGAACAAACTCAGAGAAATGGGCAGAGAGTTAAGTGTTGTCAGAAACAGAGAAATGGTTGCAAGAAGCCAACTTGAAACAGAAAATGAATTGCTAAGGAGGCAGCTACAAGAGAAAGAGACCCAACTGGCATGCATGGTCAGCTTGTCCATGGAGGCATTGCAATGTAGGCAACCAACAAAATCCTATGGCATGTATCTCAAGGACCAATGGTTGCAATTTCAGATAAAGACTTTGGCACAAAGAGGCACCATGCCTTTCCAAGATTATAGACATTTTATGGACCTGTGTGACCAAAGAACATCGGAATATAAGGCAAAGATCGTAGAATTCTACCTTCATAATATGGCCTTCAAAGACATGAATGTGTGGGACCCCAATTCTAGGCTAGGGGTCCTGCAACTAATGGAAATGGCCTCATGCATGAACCATGAAGAGTTAAGGGCAGTAGAAATAATAAGGTTGATGATAAAGGAGATGAATGAGCCATTAATGATCAGAGCTGAGCCATCAAACCCCATGGCCCTCATCAACACACATAACTTGCTTGCCCATAATCCTTAGATTGCCCCTAGATAAAGCACAAGCCATTGCAAATTTTGAGGATATGGAAAGATTACTTGGGGATAACTATGTACCTGCCTGTATGAGGAGATGGAATACCTTACCACACAGTCTGCAGATTAGGGAATATCATTCCCCAATGAGGATGAGGGAGGCATTAAGGAGAGTTCCCATGTATAAGTGCTCCATGCAGAGGTTGAAGGTCAATTGGATTGGCCTAAAATTGAGTCCCCCCACTACTATTAGGCATGCTAGAAGGTAGAAAAGAAGAAGAAGAGCAACAGTAGTGGGAAGAGGTAGACAAGAAGGCATGATTCTATGAAAAATAAGAGGAGACCACATCAGAAGCATGGGATGCTAGGGAGGCCACCAAGGCCATAAAAGATGAGGAGATGGACTAAGTTTCTTAGAGGATGAGCAACACTTTCAGTAGGGGGTGATGATGAGCCTCATAAATGGGTAATTATATGGGCTCATTTTACCTCCTAACCTAGTCGAATCAACCATTCTCTTAGCTTATTGTATGATTTTCTAATTATATTCATGCTTATAGAGTGAGTTGAGTTCGTTATGATGCCATGTGGTCTAATATGTGTTTAATGCAGATTATTGATGGATTTCGTGGTAAAAGTCAAGGATCCAGTGGAAAAATGGTAGAAATAACTCAAAGTGGAAAAAGGAGAGGACTTATAGGAGGGAATCCTCCTCATTTATTACTCCTCACTTCGAATTCCCCTTCATTCAGCTCAGAGTACAAACAGCCAAGTCATGCATTAGTAGGCAGCCCAGGAAGTGGAGGATAACTGATGATTATCTCGAGTTTTGGGAGCCAAGCCTCCCTAATTTTGAGGAAGTTGTTGGTAGCTTCATTTGTATAAGTAGAGAGGCCTAGGGCCTCACTAGGGTCAGATTTTTGTTGGATTCTTGCTGTAGTATTGCTTATGTAAACTCTGCTCAACTTCGAGCTTATTATTTTTTACAGTTCCATGTAATCTTGTTATTATTTTGGAAATAAAGATGGAAACATTTTTGAGTTAGCACTGAGTTACCTCAGAGGGATGAAGCTCTTGAGTTAGGGCCCAATCCAAGCATCCAAGCTCCTCTTTACTTGTATTTGTATGTTTTGTTTCAGTTGTAGATTAGATTGTTGTTAGATGTATTTCTTTTAGGGTTAAGAATAGGTTGCTTTTGATGGTTTAGTAGTTTTCTTTCATTTGTGCTTTCTCAAACAGATTAAGTATTGATAAAGAAAAGATCCAAAAGTATAGTGACAATGCCTTGGCCTCTCTTCCTTCCTTTGGGACCATGATTTGAGGAAAAGACCCTCTTACCGCCCCAAAAACATAGATTTTCCTCATTCATAGGATTTCTAGTATTTGTAGCTTCTTAGTTGGTTGATAGTCTAGTTTAGCTTTGCTTTAGAACTTATTCATCATGCTCATTTCCTTACTTTCAACACTCTTCTTTCATGCTTTATTTTCCTACAATGGTTATCAGGATTTCCTTTCATAGATCGTAGTTTACTTGATGCAAAAATTTTGTTTTTTAGATACACTTATTTTCTTGCTTGCTTAAATCTCATTGGTTGACTGTCAGTTGTTTATGCAGAAGATATATTCTAGTAGTAGGCCACCCTATCATCCATTCTATTCTCCATCTCATCCATGCCCTACATGTTTCCCAAGTCTCCCCTCAATTCTACCTTAGTTTCCTGCATTTTCCATAGAATTTCTTCCTCTCTCCTTGAGCAAATCCAATCATATTTCTCTCTCCTAATGATTCTTGGTAGACCCTAGGCACCCTAACACCTCATTCCAACCTTCATCCAAATTTTCCACCCACTCTCACACCCTCAAAATAGCCAAAACTGCTCTTGGCCTCCTCCTGTAGGCCTCATGTAGAACATCGTTTTTCCTCTTGTAGATTTCTTGTGTCCTCCTGTAGATTTTCCTGTAGGCTTTCTATTGAAGGATGAGTGTGGGAAGAGCCTATAAAAGGCCACCTGAGACCTCCTAGGACCTATCCACACCATCCTACATCCTCTTAAGTACCAAAACCATCCTCCATTGCCACCTATTCGTTGACACATTCACAAACAAATAAATTACATGCATGACACATTCACATAAAAATACATAAAAATCAAAAAAGATGCTTTTTGCTCATTTACTTCTAGAAATAGCTTAGGTATATGTTATTTACTTCCTTGAGTAGGTAATGGAATTTTTTTGATGGTTTTCATAGTGCTTTTTTCAAAAGAAGGATTAGTGGTTAACTAGGATTTCTTTGGTTTTCTTTACATTTCAGTCTTCCTTTCTACAAGTAGAATAGCATCAATAGAGTAATCTCTCTTTTTCCTTTCATCACATATAGATCCTCTTTTGTAATCCATAGAAGTTGGCTTAAGCTCCTAGTGATCTTGCATCGGATGACCAAGTGACAACCTATAGTAAGAACTAGTACTTGTGCATACAGCACTGTCGCTTCCAAGAGTTATGAAATACCGTGTTGATAAGAGTAAAGTAGGCAGCCCAAGAGTTGCAACATTATTGTTGCAATATTGGTGCTTAGAACTTTGTAGAGTCCACCATTAATCCTTGCTTTAACACCACATGGCCCAGCAAGATCCCAAAGGGAACAAAGAATATGCATTTCTTCAGGTTCAGCGTGATCTAATATCTACGACACATATCCAACATCAAGTGCAGGCTTTCTACATGGCACTTTCCTAATCTAGACACCATCGATTCATCAAAGTATAATTCCATTAATTTATGAATAAAATCCTTGAACATTGCTATGAATACACGAGAAAATATCGCAGGTGCATTCTTAAGTCCAAATCTGAAGCGATTTCCTTTCAAACGACATTGTCCTCTTCTTCATATTAATGACCCCATTCATGTTAATGTCCCAGTCAATTCCCCGTAGTGCGGGGTATCAATTACTCTCATCAATGACCTCTATAACCTCAAAATCGGCCATCTCGCTCACCCCTTCTATATCAATGATTACTCCATATAATCATCCATGGGGATGATTTTCTACTAGTTCACTATTCTAAGTTGAATCAGAGACCACTACAGTGCATGTCTCCCCATCCTTTCCCATGTCTATTTTGGCAATATGTTCGCATTGGACCCCAAGTCCAAGATGACTTTTCCCATCTCATAATCACCTATCTACATGGTGAGCCTCATCTCACATTCCATTCTTACCTTATGTTTTCCAATATTTCTAAGCGCTTGGTGTTCATCAAGGACCTTTTCTTTGCTAATGCATTTCTTTATTAATTCCTACAGGCCTTCCACATCTTTTCTATCATGCAATAGTTTTAAGAAAGTCTCCAAAAATGTGGGAAGTATAGATGGGTCAACCTTTGCAGGTGCACTAGTTTCTTGCACCTTGTCATGTCTTCTTGAGGTGGAGGCCTCAGTGAAGCTTTTCTTGGCTTCCATAAATGTTTCCTTAGCGTAATTTATATTAAACCCAAATTCTTTTTCTGGGGCCTTGCAGACCCATCTTTCTTCTTTAGGCTATTTACCTTTATCATCACCAATTGTTACTCCACTCCTTAGCACTATATTAACAGTTTGATCCTCCTTGTGGGGCTCAACTCACATCATCTGTAAGTTTTCTGTAGGCTACTAAGGGTACACTTTCTTCTCTTGCATTTTAGCTATCATCACTGGGCATTCTTCTATAGTATGGCCAAACATGCTATAGTATTGACATGATAGGCATGTCTGGTTTGGACACTCCCACGTGTAGTGTCTTGGCTATCTGCAGTTTTAGCAGATGACCTGACCACGACCTCTACCAGACCCTCCTCCTCCTCAGCCCCATCTCTTACCTTGTTAACCTTCTTGTGCTCCTCTGTCACCCTACTCTGGAGGCCGAGTTTCTACTTGCATCCAGTGTCTAGGTGTCGTCTCCATCATCAGCTCATAACTTCGATAGTTGCACTCATCATGGCCCATTGATTTGTAGAAGTTGCAGAACAACTGCTAGAGTATCTGGATGAATTTTTAAAGTAAATGACAATTATTCGTCACATGTTGTCCAACAACCTGAAAAATAGTCCAACATAGTGTGGCCCCCGTGTTCGGCCCTGCTAGGGCCTCTGGCTTCCAGGGAATTCATCCCCCTCCTATAATATAATTGCCATACATTGGACGGTGGTCTTTATTGTTTCCTTGACCTTTGTACTTTAAACATCATACTTCCATGCACACTTCTAGTTTAGTTTCCTTATCTTTCTTCAAACTCTGTATTTCTAGGTGTAGGTTCTGCAACGGAGAGTGGATTTGTTGTACCCCCAAGGTTTCATCCTGAATCGGTGACACATGCAACCTCATCGCGATTTGTAAGGCTTATACCTATGTTGCTATCTTTTGTTGCGACAAAGCAATTCTCAGGTGGGGAAGAAGCGAAGCTATAAATCATTCGTGATGCTAAATAGCTATAAGATGCATATTAGCTTCTCGAATTTGACACTTCAATCTTTGATATAATTCCCAAGGTGTCTCGTGGACCCTCATCATGATTTTGTTGAATATAATTACTGACTATGACTCAGACTTAGGCTTACTGAACTCCTTGTTTAAGGTTTCCCTGGTCTCTGCTAGCGATGCAAGAGGATTATCAGAAGATTAATTAATATACCAAGTTAGTGCGTGATCTTGTAGAGTGGTAACCAATTGTGCCTTCTTTATATTTTCATCAGTAATTTATTGCATTGTCCAAACAACATTAACAACAAACCGAAACTTCTCTATATCTTCTCTTCCTATGCATATGAAAATTGTCAACTTCATCGTATTCACCATGTTGACTAGAGGTGGTGGAGGTGGAGGTGTGGGGGAACGTGCATGCAGTGGAGGTAGAGGTGGAGGCAGAGTGGAGGGATGCTGCGTTTATGGAAAAACCTTTGTTATCAGCTGGACAACACATCGTGATGAAGCTTGTACCGCTCCTTCATCATCACTCAAAGGAGGTCCGATCAACAGACTATATTCTAGACCTGATCTCTCTCGATCTCTAAATAGTCTTCCACTTCACATACCTCTGAACATCAAGGCAATGGTATAACCCATTTTTCACATAATAAAATTTCAATCCAAGTATTCAACATTCTTAAATACTTACCTCATGGTCCTTTGAAAAATTGTCCCTCCGTTGTGCTATACCTGACCAAGGTATCTACTGCAAACTTTGTAACAAATTCTCCTAGAATCTGATCGAGCCAATGACCAACAACTTGCACGATCTTGTTTTCAGAAGCTTCTAATCATTGCACTAATTATGGATTCCAAACTATAGGACTATCGAGCTTCCACCTTCCTTGGCTATCTATCAATTTAGCTAACCATTCATACATCTCAATGGGGGAGGTGCAGAAGAAGATCTCGTGTATCTCTGTATATAGATACCTCTTCAACCATTCCTCTTTTGACAGGCGCGGATTCATGTTTTTTTGTGCCCCGAATTCGTGAATCTTCCTATCCAACCACTTTTCAATTTCTCTTTTGGTCATATTCCAGTGATGCGACATCACACATATCTTTCAATTAGATCTCGATCCCGATAATAGAGCAATTTGTTGGCTTAGCGGGTCCTAACCCAGGTTGAGAGTTAGTTGCACCAACCAAAAAATCCTTACACTACTCGCCCTTTTAGCAACAACCCACGTGGTGTAGGTTGCAGTCTCACCTGAAGTAGTATGGGGGGATGGGTTAGTGTCAGTCTTTGTAGCCTTCCTCTAGTGATCAAACATGCTCTTACAAAGTGATTTTAAGGTGTCAAGGTCAAATTTTGTCATTTCAGTGAGTCTTCAAGTAAAATTTGGTCACTAGGTATTAGGTCTAGGGTTTTCTTTTACTCCTTTCAAATTTGTCCAAATGTTGGTCCATGCCACCATTCAGCTGAGTGTACCATCATTCAGAGAGCTTTCATCATCATGTCAGGTTCCAATGGATCATTTTACACCTTATTCAAGCTTCAGTTGTGCCTAGGTAAGGTTCATTTCCCTTTCCCAGGGTTTTGAAGGTAATTTCTCTTGGATGGTCAAATCATCAGAAAAAATTGTATCCTAATGTTCATACACCTTCCCCTATCCTTAATTTACCTTATTAAACACTTCCCATCACTGAGATCCCCCAAATTCCTCATTTTCGCACAAACCCGAGTTTCTTGCTACAACTTGACAATTTTCTAGGCTAGGCCTGTGTTTTTCCCTTTTGGACCCCTTCCCCTCACTGAATCTTTGAAATTTCACTTTCCCCTAATTCCTAACATCCCTCATTACTGCTCAAAATTTTCTCAATAATTTAGAAGCCCCTTATCCCCTTCATTTCACTTCATTTCAACAAATCCCCTGTTCCACACATCGAGATAGGTTTTACTCCAAAGATGTTTCTGAGCAATAAAGGATGAATTTGAGACAAATGAGAGAGACTTTTTGTCCACAATAGTCCAAGGAAGAAAAACCTCCTTCACTTTTTACACGGGTGCCATGGTTTTAGAGAAATGTCAAAAATACAGTTTCCTCAGGAGAATTGATGTACCTCTGTAGTGAGCTTGGGAAAATCAAGTTTTCGCCTAGCTTGGTTGGCCAAATGACTTGCTTGATGAGTCAAATGATAACTAGATAGAAAGATATTTCCAATGAGATATCATGAGCTCAATTGGAAGCTAAGGAAGACCTTCAAAAGTTGACTGCAACATAACTTTGCGTTTAGGAAGCCTCATTTGGTACATTTTGACTAGTATTGGGAGATTTGTTGTTTGGTAGAGAAAATGAACCCCAAATTCACAAATTCTAGTTGGGTTGGAAAGTAGACTCAATACCCTTTCGAACGAGCTATCCTGTACCCAATTTGAACTCCGGGAAGGCCTCTAAAACTCTCCTATAGAATGTGCTATGCATTAGGTTTGGTGGCGCAATGCACTGGGCAACTAGCGCAGTGCATTGGGCTGTGATTTCTAGTGCAAATTTACATGGGCGCAGCTCACATAACTGGCGTGGTGTGTCAGGTTTGATACGTGGTGCATACAACCAGCGAGCCCAAAACCTTCACCAATTCACTCCAAATCGCCCGAAACTTGTGGATCATCACTTGTTCAAGTAGGTTGAGCCTCTACCACTATTTTCATCCAAGTTTGGTGGTTGTTTCATGGTGGTTGATGTATGGAAATTGTTTAAAAGAAATCAAACCCTATCTATTAGAAATTTTCAAAGGAAGTTGCTACCTAGGGTTATTATTAACTATTTTGGCTACCAAGTCCACTTACCATTCCCTTACCACTCGCTTACTCCATTTTTCCTTTGATTTCCCTATTCCCTAAATTCACACACCCCTAACTTCACTTATCCCATATCCCAAATCCCATTTCCCGAAATCCCACATGCAAATTCCCAAACCCTAGTCCTATACTAAAAACTCCCAAATTGTTCTCTAATTCCCTGTTCCCTTAACTAAACCCTACCCTAACAGTCCCTAAGTCCCTCACTGTTTTCTCCCTCCATAGTCCCTTATCTCACTTTTCCCTTGGTGGCAAAAGTCAAAAACATCACAATCACCTGCTTCTCATCAAGAGAACTCACCCACTAACAAACATGGAGTCTGATCCTTCATATGACTATGATGAAGAGACATACACTGGAGCAAACAAACAAGTAGCTTGAGGATCAGCAAGTGATTATGGAGTTGTAAAACATTCGGGAGAATTGCCAAGCTGCCCAAAGAAGGAGGGTGGAGTTCACTTCACTTGAGAAAGAGATCAATGCCGATCAGGAGTCTTGGCTTGAGAGAGCCAACATCCACTTAGAGAGGTTATTGGAGAAAGCCATCAATGAGAAGAATATGTTGAGAAACATGGCATATCATTATTTGTCAAAGAATATGGTGTGCCAAGCTAGAATCAGGAGCGTGAAGGCCAAATTGAAGAAGAAATCAAAGAGGCAAAAGGAGCATGATCGACTTCAGATATTGGCTGAGGCTTCCTTGGCCTAACGAAATTCTTGATGGAGAAGAATCAGCCCAAATTTCAAAAATTTTGGGGCACTTTTTGCATTTTGGAAAATTTTGGCACAAAACACATAAATTTCTGCCCTATGCACCGTGCCACCTGTCGCTCGGTTTTGCTAGGAGGCTCCAAATCATGAAAAATCAACAATTTCGGATTTGGCATGAAATATTGTGTTTTCCTACTTATGGCCAAAAACTTTGGGTAGGTTTTGAGCCCTCAAAAAGCTCAAAAACACTCAAAAAATGACCTTTCTGCCCCAATTTTGACACATAGGAAGCAGTGTTTGGAGAACTGAGTTTTGGAGGGGAAAATGGAGGCCAAATTGAAAACTTCCACTGGGGTTGGAAATTAGATAGGTATACCTTTCCAAAAAGAACACTTGGAGCGAATGTGGATATGGAGAAGGCCTCCAAAAGTTGGTCCAAACACAAAGAACACATACAGAATCAGGTGCGACGCATAGAGGAAAATTTGCCAGTTTGACCAAGTATTGATCTGTTTTTCGCCCAGCTTTGGCCAATTTGACTTTTCCACTTTCTTAATGTCAAAATTGTGATGTAATTTCATGTAAATTGATGTATCATGATGTAAATATGTCAAATTTTCACTTAGTAAGGTAGATTCATCAGTTAAAAAGTTGTTTGAAATTGAATGAATCAGTTCCCTTGTTTCTAGAGGCATGCTGTTCCAGTGGCTGATTTCTAGTTCCTAGTTTAGAATTAGTTGGATCGGCTCCTAAACATGTGAGCTCAACCCCTAGAGGCTAGGATGAGCTATGCTTTGTCTATATTATGTGTTTTTTCATTCATTAGCATGGTTGGACTCTTGAGAAAGTAAGGAGCTTCATTGTACACTCGTATCAGTGTTTTGTCTAAGGAATTGAGACCAAGGTTTGTAGTACTCTTTGGGATCCCTGTGGAATTTGTTTTTGTACAGTTCTTTCTTAAGTATTTTTGAATTTATTCATGTGTTATGTATGTCATTTCCTCTCTTACTTCTTCTCAGCTAAAACAAACAAGAGTGTAAGTAGAATACATTCAAATTGTAGTGCTCTACTTGAGGTTTGCTTTAGTTTCTTGATGTTTTCAACTATTTGGAGAGGATCCATGGCTTCTCTTACCCTCTTCAACTCCTCCTCTATCTAATCCATCCACCTCACTTGATTTAGAGTGCCAAATTCAGTTTCCTACCTTGCCCCATCGAGATCCCTGCAAGACTGAGCCTCATTCCCTGCACCCAAAATATTCCTTTCATTAGAACCCACAAAATCATCATTTTATTAAATCAAGCTCGTTTACACCTATATCTAGCCTATGATCAGTAGCTATATTAGTCAATCTCGAGCCCTTAACGATCATAATTCCCTGAGATTGACCCAGAGAGAGCCCTCTCCTGACCTGGTAGGGCTAGCTACTAGGCTGAGCATGGTTTGATGTTGGCCCTGGATCCTACCTTTTCAGCCTGAGGTAAATCTAGGCTCTAACAGGATGCAAGAAGAAATTTTCTACTCGAGAGACTAGTGTGATTTCTTCTAGCACCTCAGATTTGCCTTCGCATAGATCGATAGCCTCTTAGGGCACGTTGTTGCAATTATGTTAAAATAGCCTTTAAACCTCTGCAAGTGTCTACAATCAGTCTTTACAGAATTTTAATATTCAATATATCTACTTATTCACATCAAAAAGCAATCCTAAATTATGATTTGAGCAGATTTAATTAAGTTATTGTTAACATCAAAGAATGCATCAGAGTCTTCACGAAAATACTTAAACATGCATTGTGTACATCCTTAACACTTATTCAAGAGAATAACACAACATTCAACCAATAATGAATAAAACACATTATGCATCAACAGTATATAGCATTAACATAAATAACAAAAATACGCATGAATTCTTCATAAATTATCTTTATTTATCTTCAATTCAGGATTACAGACTCAAAACTACCCTGCATACTCAGCTGCAGGGGTCTACACACTCAGTTGTGGACTCTACTTTGGACTCTATGCACTCAGGTCCAGAGCCTTTCTTCACCCATCTGACCCACTTCTCTTCGTTATAACTTCTTATACATCATCAATTTTATGCAATGTATGCCTTAGACTCTCTAAGAGACACCTCTTTATAGCCTTTTTGATACAATTCCATGGTTCGCGAACCATGGGTGGATCTCAAAGCTGAATGAACTTTTACATAAAAAAATGGGCTAAACCCCTTTTACTCCTAATCATATACACACTTTGCATCCAAAAATCACGAATACTTTACATTAACTACAAAAATATATCAAAACATGGGTTATCTTAACCTCAAAACTGAACGAGGGGGCCCATCCCAACACTTCTCAGCTCACATCCCTTTGATATTTATAGGCTCAAAATCATCTCATTGCTCCCCTTGGCCCATTAATGAGATTAATATGGGTAGGATACATGAGGAGTCATTAGGAGGCTCCATAAAGTCCCACATAAGATTGAAATGGCTCGAAAATGGGTTGTTAAATATTTTTTTTCAAAGGAATTTATCCCATTCAATGTGATGTGGTTCGTGGTTTACTGAGTTCTCATTTTCATGGATCCACACAACTATCAAAGAAACAACCATGAGGATCCATGCATAATTTCTTTAGCACACTTACATGGATTGGTTTATTCAATGAAAATTTAGAAAAACTTTTATCATTTCGGTTCCTTGATGATTTCATTGATAATTATTACATGTGTACGCATTGTTCTCCAACATTGATCATTGGATAACTTGTACAATTTTTCCATGATAATAGTTTCCCCCTAATGTAGGAGGTTAGGAGAAAACGTATAAACAAAATACATAATGTTTTTTTTGTTCCTAACAATGATTCCTACCAAATTCATAAGAGAGAGTGTGTTATAGGGAAAGAATCAAATGAATTCTTTCAAAGAAATAAAAGAAAACCATGTTGATGTATCATTTTTATACAAAAATGTTCTACACAAGTTGGTAATGTTCCATTCTCATGCTCAAGACTTTGATGAACATATTACAAAGACACATGCATTACAAGAAGAAAGGACATCCGTGAGGGTCGAAAAATGTCATCATAAGCTAATTGGTGATGGTCAAAAGAGTCATCATCACCAAACACTGAGTGCCAACAAAGGTGGTGTGCCAAAAATATAGGTGTTGTGGTTACATTCATGGTTCGTCATGAATAATGATTTATAATGATGGATAGCAACCATCACCATTCCATATGAGCAATGGTGACAAACTTTATTGTTGCAAAAAACACTGAGAGTGGGTGTGAATTAGTATTTTAAAAAATAATAATTTTCTTTTCTGAAATGTATACGCAAGTTGACAGAACCCAACTAGCATATATATGCGACTCTTGTAAAAGAAACTAATGTATTCTCATTAAAATTGTAAAACAAATAATTCTTTATATGTTAAACTTGAACTAGAATGTAAGAGATTTATCAGGCATTTGATAAGTAGTCAAAAGGTGCAGTAAGAACATAATAAAGTATCACACATAAGTAACGCACATGAACACCAGGATTTAAGGTGGAAACCCAATGTGGGAGAAAACCACTACTGATGTCATCTCTATCTTCAAAACTTATTAATATCAAAAACTTCTTACATTCTTGTAGTGGTGCAGACTCATACCAGTACACATTCACCCACTTACTGAAGGCTACAATTCTCCGGCTCCTACTGGAAGGGAGTTCCAATCCCTGTGATCTGATCACTAGCTGGTACTAGTAGGAAGCTTTGACTTCCTCACTGAAGGCTCCAACCCTTAGCAACATCCATGGGTCATGTTTCATAAATTTTGACACTAGATCCAATATCAACACTTAAGCTCAACAATAAAACTCTAACTCATCACTATAATACAATCATTAATCTCTGACAAAACTGAATCAACCAGACACTGAAACAAAACCAAATTACACTTAATCAAAACTCAACCAATCAACTCGAACAGTCAAATCTTTAACCAATACATAGAATCGAACTCAGAATACTACATCAACAAATAGAATAAACTGGGTCAAAACTACACTAGTTTCGGTGGTGATATTTAATGGGATCAATATCCATTGTCACTGTAATTACTATGGGCCAATAGCATGGTAAGGACCCCTGATATTTAGAATACCATGGTGTAAAAACCATACGTTACTTTTCTTTGCCAAAATTGCATGTATACATGACTTGGCTTTGACAAACTCGCATATATATTTTCAAGTATTCACCTATATCAAACTTCTAATTTTGATCTGACCCATCATTCTATCACCTTTGAAGTGACCTGTGGATTCAACTAGTTACCATATACTTGTTTTGTTACAAGTGAGTTGCAATCACAGACAACACATGCATCATACTGCCAACAATATACCCCTTTAGACTTGATGACAACCATGCTGGTGTTGATCACCTCAACCTATAGAAACCTGCTATACAAACACCAAGATATTCTCCTCCTTTGGCATTAAGGGAAAATGGTAGACGAAAGATCCCCCTTTGGATCTGATTTGCACTTTATGTCCATGCTCCCCCTTAGCACATACTAAATCTTTAGAAATATTTTCAAATGAAGAACATGACTCTATAACTCAATTGAGTATGACCTTTCTATCACCAAGGACTCATACTTACATCAATCACCCCACCAAGTGGGGATACATATTTGACACTACCACCCAATCAAGTGGGATTACATTTTGACATGACCTCCAATGTTCATACATGAATAAATATGACAATTATTACATCATAGATCTCCACATGAACGTTACATGAAATGATAGATATGACATTAATAACAGATACCAACAGATCTTAAAAGTAGCTTAATTCAACAACCAGAATTCCAACAATGCATTATATTCTGCAAGGCTAGTGCTCTCCCTAAACCTATGCTACCTATTCATTTTAAACAACTCATTCATCAAAGCATATTCATCAATCAGACAAATATCAATGAGAAAAACATAACTCAATACCATGTCAGCAGGCTGTACCCATCAACACTAGACCAAGAAACATCAAATCATAGCTATGAGAAGCATGTCAGAGGTTGATCTTGATTCTTTTCCACTATGTTTCTATCAAAGAAAAGCATACACGTCTGTCTGCAAAGAAACGCATGGGTATACGCGATTGTACTTTATAAAACCTGCGTATAGAGAGTAACTTTCTGAATTTTAACTTGTAGATTGAGTAGATAGGATTAACAACAAAAAGAGGCAGAGACAACTTTGAGTTTCTATATGAGATATTCAAGTGCTTCTCTGGGAAGGGGTTTAGTAAATATATCTGCAAACTTGTTCTTTGGAGGGAACACACTCCAATTTAACATTTTTATCAAGCACTTATTCTTGTAGAAAGTGATACTTAATAGGTATATGCTTGGTTTTGGAGTGCATAATAGGATTTTTCGAAATACTAATAGCACTTTTATTATTACATGGGATGGAGATGGGTAGAGAACATTTGATTTGTATATCCTGTAATGTTTGCATCATCCAAAGAAGTTATGTGCAACAAGTTGCAACAGCTACATATTCTGCTTTTATTGTAGATAAAGGAATGTAATTTTGTTTCTTGTTGAACCAAGATACCAATTAGGGGCCCATGTAAGATGCACCTCCATAAGTGCTTTTCTAGTCATCAACATTTCCAGCCCAATCTGCATCTATGTATGAATGAAGGGTAACATCTACATCTTTAGGATACCATAGACTAAATTCTTGGGTTCCTTGGAGATATTTAAATATTCTCTTTATTGTCTGAAGGTGTGATTCCTTTGGATTGGCTTGTAAACATCCAACAATCCCAACTACATGCATGATATTTGGTCTGGTACCTGTTAGATAAAGCCGACTTCCAATCATAGACCTGTACTCTGGTTAGTTTACTGTGGGAGAATCATCATTAGAACTAAGGCTAAAGCCTATCGTCATCGGAGTACATACAAATTTTCAATACTCCATCCCATATCTCTTCAAAATTTTCTTGAGATATTTTTGTTTATGAGAGAAATATTCCATCTTTTGCTTGTTCCACTTCTAGACCAAGAAAACGGGTTATTTCCCCAATTAAAGACATTTCAAATCCTTTCTACATAATAGAAGCAAAGTTTTGACTCATAGATTCTTCATTACTACCAAATATGATATCATCAACATAAACAACAATAATTAGCAGTTTATCGCCCTCAACTTTTATGTACAAGTTGTTGTCTATCGATCCTTTTGTGAAACCTTGTTGTTGAAGATATTTGTCAAGATGATAATATCATGCTCGCGAGCTTGTTTTAGACCATAAAAAGCCCTTTTGAGTTTTCATACAAGGTTTTCATCATTCCCCAAAATGAATCCTTCTAGTTGTTCAATATATACTTCTTCTTCTAGATCTCCATTAAGGAAAACATATTTTACATCCATTTGATAAACATTCAAATTTCAAAAACATGAAAAAGGAAGAAACATTATTATGGTTTCAAGTTTGGCTACAGGTTCAAATGTTTCTTCAAATCCAATACCTTCTTGTTGGGCATAACCTTTACAAACAAGTCTATCTTTGTTCCTAATGACCTCTCCATTTTCATTCAACTTATTTTTTAATATCCATTTTGTCCAAATTACAATTTTATCATGAGACCTTGGAAGAAATTCCCAAGTATCATTCTTTTGAATTTGATCAAGTTATTCATTCATGACATTAAACCAGAATTCATCTTTACTAGCTTGATTTACATTTTTTGGTTCAATGGTGGGTAATAAAGCTAGATAACTAGAAGATCCTACAAGTGTTCATCTTGTTTGTACTCCAGATTACTTTTCTCCTAGAATTTGAGTTTCTGGATGATTCTTTTGAATATACCTAGATGGAGCTTTTTCTTTGTCTAATGTTTCATCTTCTACTGCTTCATTAGCTTCTTACTCTATATCGTTGTGATTTGATGTGGAAAATAATTCATCATCATCATCCTCTTTTTCTGATGTTACCTTTTTGGGACATGTGCATGCTTCATCAATCACAACACCAATGCATTCAATAGTTTTCTGAAGTCTCTTATTGCAACCTTTGTATCCTTTGCTTCTAGATGAGTAACCAAGAAGTATTCCTTCATCTGCTCTAGCTTCAAAATTACCAAGTTTTTCATCATTATCTTTTATGAAAAAATTTCTTCCAAAAACTCTAAAATGCTTTACAGCGGGAGGCTTACCATACCAAAGTTCATATGGAGTTTTATCAATATTCACATGAACATGAGCCTTGTTCAGAATATTTACTACAATATGTGCAACTTCAGGCCAGAAGGTGTTAGGAGTTCCATACTCGTCAAGCATAACATGATTGATTTGTTGAACAATTATATTCATTCTTTCCACCAAACCATTTTGTTGAGGAGTTTTAGCTACAAAAAATTGTCTTTTTATGCCATGTTGTTCACAGAAATCAAAGAATTCATCTTATATGTATTTTCCTCCTTGGTCAAATTTGAGACATTTGATTTTTATATCTAATTCATTTTCAACTAATTCTTTGATGACTTTAAATTTATCAAATACTTCATCTTTCTGCTTCAATAAATTGAACCAACACATTCTAGAAAATTCATCAACGAATATAACATAGTATTGTTCTCCACGAGGTGACTTTTTCCTTACTGGTCCACACAAATTAGTATGTATAAGTTCAAGAGGCTTACTTGCTTATCCTTCTCTGTCATTCAATTGAACTTTATTTTTCTTACCAAATTGACATGACTTACATATGGTACTTTATGGTACGGTGATGTTGGGTAGATCACAAATAGCTTTGAGCTTGCTTGATTTTCTTATTTGAGAGAAGCTTAGATGTCCCAACCTTTTGTACCATAGCCAGTTTTCCTCTTCCTTGCCTAAATAACTTTGTTCTTGGACACCTTTCAATATATACATATTTCTTGGGTTTCTTGTTCATTTTATTATGGTATTTCATGTGTCAAGTTCATGAACCACACATTATTTTGATCAAAATACCACCTCATTTACTTGGTCACACATTTGGCTAACACTCAACAAGTTATGCTTTAATCCATCAACATACATAACATTACCATCTTTAACCTTTTATTTTAGAAAAATATAACCTTTACCCTTAATGACAATAGGTGAGTCATTTCGAAAAGTGACATTCTTTTCTTTCTCTAAAGCATTGTATGAAATAAGTTTATCTTAATCACATGTCATGCGTTTTGAGCATCTGGTATCAATGTACCATTATTTTATTGTCCTGCTATGAACAATTCTATGCCACAACATTCAGACTGTAACTCCTTCCTTTTCCATACCCTAGAATTTGTTGATATTGGCTCCTTTTGAGATGTTGGTTTTAAACCTTCTTCTGCATTCAGATTCTTCATTTCCAAGGTTATTGCAAAATGAGCATTCAATTTCATCTATGAGAGGTGAGAAGTTATTATAAGTGTTCTTGTTGACTCCTGTCCCATTCCTTTGTTTTCTTTCTTCTCTCATCATGCTAGTTTTGTATGCAACACATTGAGTAGCCTTATGACCAAAATTATGACATGAGATGCATTTTCCATTAAAGAATAAATTTTTTTGATCATAGAATATTTTGGTGTTGTTTACCTTTTGAATAGTGCTTTTGTTGTTTTTCATCCTTGGATTTGAGTGAGCATGATTTACCTATGGAATGCCTTTATCGTTTGCCAAGGATTGAAGCTTTACTGACTAGTTTTTGCTTCATTATTGAAGCTTTGTTGACTAGTTTTTGCAACATTTAGATAGCTTCCGATGGTGGCTGAGGATTTTTGATATGTTTCGCTAGTGTATCCAAGACCTATGTTCATAAGAGGAGAGTGGTGTACCTTGATAGTTTCATCTAAGGTTTCAGATCCTTTAGAAAATTTAAGATTCATATATTTTATTTTCTCAAGTTCCTTTCTTAGACTTAAGAATTCACATTCTAACTTCTCAATATGATTTTATTTTTCTATGAGTTGATGCATCAAAGTATCTATGGCTACCTTGTTTTCTTCCAAGAAAATTTTGAGTTGAGCAATTTCTTCAAAGAAATATTTTTCCTATAAAGCTAACATAAATTTATCATTAGACTTATTAGTGTTTTTCTCAAAATCCATGAGTAATTTAAGATCTTGATCATATTCATCTTCTTCAATATTTTAGAATCCATCACTATATTCATGAGTATAATAACTTCTTCTACTGATAAACCATCTCCTATTACTTTTTGCAGTATCCTTTCCTTTGTCATGGTTGTCTTTATGAGGACATTTAGCATCATAATGACCAACTCTACCACAAGAAAAAAATTTGAAGGGAAGCTTATCTCTGAACTTTCTGGTGCCCAGTTGAAGTTTCTTTCCAAAGTTCATTTCATCTTCTTCTGATATGTATCCTGATTCCTTCTGTTATTCATTTTCTCTCCCTTTTGCAGATGCTTTAAATGTGGCTTCTCTAACTTATGAGGGAACTCCTTTCCTCATTTCAAAAGCATCAAGATCCCATGAAGTTGAACAATAGTAAGAGTATGCAAATCATTCTTCTCTTCAATGGTAGACATTGTTGACTTGAATTTAGGAGTTAGAGATTCTAATATTTTCTCTACTATAGTAGTGTCCTTTACTTCTTCACTTGGATTTTTCATGTGATTTACAATCTCATCTATACATAGAAATAAACTAGAAATACTTTCATCATTGTACATTCTCAGAGTTTCATATTGAATTATGAGATTCTAGAGTTTAGCACTTTTAACCTTGGTATCACCTTCATAGATTTGAATGATTCTTTCACATATTTCTTTTGTTGTGCTTAGCTGCATAACTTTGACAAATTTTGATTATGTCGGAAGTCCCAATAATGCACTGACAACTTTCGCATTGGTTTCATACGTCTTATTTTCTGTTGCATCTGTGGGAACTACATCTGGATATTGGTAACCTCCTTCCATAATTTCCCAAACATATGCTCCAAGGGATTGAATATAGGATATGGTTCTTGTATTCCAATATATAAAAATATTTTTGTTGAAGAGTGGTGGTCAAATAGGTGTCATTTCGTCTTGATTGCTCATCTTCAGAGATCTTCCTTCAAGTGATCAAGCTTCTTTTGAGGGACCTAAATCTGATACCAATTGTTGGGAAGAATACTGAGAGGGGGGGGTGAATCAGTGTTTTAAAAAATATTAATTTTCTTTTCTAAAATGTATACGTGACTTGACAGAACCCACCTAGTGTATATACGTGACTAGTGTAAAAGAAACTAACACATGTTCAGTAAACTTGTAAAACTAATTCTTTATCTCTTAAACTTGAACCAGAATGTAAGAGATTTATGAGGCATTTGATAAGTAGTAAATAGGTCCAAAAAGAATAGAATAAAGTATCACACATATGTAACAGACATGAACACCAGGATTTAAGGTGGAAACCCAATATGGGAGAAAACCACTGATGTTTTTTTCTCAGTCTTCCAAACTTATTAATATAAAAAACAAATTACATTTGTGTACTGCTACAGACCCATACCAATACACAGGCACCTACCTACTGACAACTACAACCTTCACTTGTTCTCTAGCTCCTATTGGAAGGAAGCTCCAACCCCCCTGATCTGATCACTAACTAGTATTAGCATAAAGCTTCAACTTCCTCACTGAAGGCTCCAACCCTTAGCAAGATCCATGGACCAAGTTTCATAAATTTTCACACTAGATCCAATATCAACAATCAAACTCTAACTCATCAATGTAATGCAACGATCAATCTCTGACACAATTGAATCAACCAATCACTGAAACCAAATCCATTGACACTTAATGAAAAATCAAACAATCAAATAGAATAGTAGATCGTTGTAACCAATAGATAGAAATAGAATCAGAATACTGCATCAACACATAGAATCAGCTGCGACCTTGATCATTCAAATGCCAAAATGTATACACTCCTTCACTTAAGGAAACCTGCATGTATATACACTTTTCTGTAGAGAAACTTGCATATAGATCTTAATATACTAAAAACTAAAATTTTTTAATTCTAAATCAAACATAAAGTTGAGAGATATTCTAAAACATTATGTTATCTTACAGAACCCTCATACATTCAGCAACATCAATAATATTTTCAACCAATTGACATGTAAAAAAATTCAACTTCATCATTCAATCAGCTTTTCCTTAGAAATTATCACTGAACCTAGATCTTCATGAGGACATCATTGACAAAAAACATAGAAACAACAACAATGATCATGTTGATCATTCATTTATGAATATAAACTTCTTACTTTATATACATGACTTTGAAGAAGCGGACCTGCGTGTATACACACTTTTCCCGAGACCAACCAGCATATAGATCTGCAAATTTTGACCTTGAATTGTGCATCTCTTTAAAAATTTAGAACAACCCTAATCATAATATTCAAAGATAAAAACATTCGTCAATACTTAGATTTAACAAATCCATGAGTAGTTCATACAATGAAAAGTAATTTTAGGTCTCATGACCCTGATCCATCATTGTATTCATTAGTGCATAATTTTTTCAGATCTATGTGACAATTATGGACCTTACAATGAAAATATACTTCAGATTGAAGTTTTTATCGAAAATCCTTTCACTTGCACACTTAACACTTTGATCTTCACCTCTTTATATAGTTTTTCCCTTATCCAATACCATGGGTCAAAACTACACTAGTGTTGATGGTAATCTTTGACAGGATCAATATTCATTGTCGCACTCATTGCTATGGTCCAATACGATGGTAAGCAACCCTAGTATTTAGAATACCATGGTGAAAAATCTATATGCTACTTTGATTCACCAAACTTGTATGTATACGCGACTTAGCCTTGATGAACCCGCATATAGATTTTGAAATATTCACCTGTATCAAACTTATTATACTGATTTGACCAATCATTCTAGTATTTTGTTCCATCATTTTATCACCTCTGAACTAACCTGTGTATTCATCTAGTTACCATACACTTGTTCTATTACAAGTGAGTTCCCATGAATGACAACACATGCATCATAATGTCAACACTTAGCATCTGTCACCAAAAAATTTAATGTCACAAAAGGTGGCATCACCAAAAGTATAAGTGTTGTGAAATTCAAGGTCCATCATGAATATGATTATAATGACATATAGTGACCATCACCATTTCATATAAACAACAATGATTTATTGTGATGGACCTTTCATGGTTGTCACTATTGTCGCATATATATGGGATGTTCATTAAGACGTCCCCATTTCATATTTTGGTGAGGGTATACAAACATCAGCATAAGCTCATTGGTGATGGTCAAAAGAGCCTCCATCACAAAAATTTGAATGTCACCAAAGGTCACATCAACGCAAGTTTAGTTGATGTGGTGAGATTAAAGGTTTGTCACCAATAATGATTATAATGACATAGAGTGACTATCATCATTTTGATATGAACAACAATGATTTATGGTAATGGAGCTTTCATGGTCATCACTATTGATGCATATATATGGTGTCATTCATTGACTGTTACCATTTCATATCTTGGTGAGGGTCGAAAAATTTCACCATAATCTCATTAGCGATGGTTAAAAGAGCCTCCATCTCTAAAAACTAATCGTCGTCACTCCATATTAATTTCAAGGCACGATGGAATCAAACCACCAAACTCCTGCTTGTAAAGCAGGTGATATCCTGTTGAGTTAGAACCATTTAAAGAATCAGAATTTAAAAATTAGAACTTGAAACTTTATAAATTTTAAATTTTAAAACTTTCAATAAATCATAAAACTCTGTAAAGTCCTGGAAAATCTTTTACTGAACAAGAAAAATAACATCAAAGCTACAGGTCCCTACCTAATGGTTATGGAAGTTATGAAAGGTGGGTGGAAGGAAAAATAGTTACGTATAAGATACTCAATATATTAATTTGAATACTCAATTAACTATGAAACTTTGAAGGCATTTATAGCCTATAAATGACCTATAATTATCAAACCTATAATCTGAAATTACACCAAAGATTGATTTCTCACCTTGTGAATCATGTAAATATATTGTGACAACATAAAAATATTCGACTCAAAGACTAATTCACATTCCAAAAAGTAAAAAATAGTGAGTATATATGATGTAATTATGAATAATGAACTACATGCTTGAATCCTACTAGTTATGGGGTCTAGAAAACTAATTGGCAGTGCTTCTTGTTATTAATTAATTTAAGGTGTCAAAATACAATGATAAATAACAATGATCCTGAAATGTAACCACTAATAAACATATGTTAAAACTGTAAGCACAAATCTTGGCTAATATCTGTTACACCAGCAAAATATCCAAGGGGAATTCAAACACTCCCAAGTCATCACCAAGCACAAGTATCCAATGATGCAATTTCATGGATACAAGGAAAGAACCATCTACCTCTCAATGATAATTATGTCCTCCCACAAGAACTTCAACTAGCAAAGGGGTGTGAAGACAAGAACCTCAAAGCACAAAGAACTACATTCTACAAAATAAACTTCGTCCCCCCTCTACCTATATAGAATAGATCTATGGGAATAAAAAATATTCATAGATAACAGGAATAGAGTGGGAAAAATAAAACATGACAAGAAAGAAATAACTAGAAATGAAATCTACTAATTTGAACATGTGTCCACATGTACTCAAAGATTAGAGGAAACAAAAGAACCCAACATGATTGGTTATGCACTTGATGAAATGGAATTTACTTCTTTAGTCAAAAGGAAGAAAATCCCAACTTCTTTTTTATTGTCCTCTGAAATAAATCCTCTACGTATGGAATTGGGGTTTTGTGCTACACTCTATGCTTACTCTCCAACATTAAAATGAGAGTTCCCAATTTTGTTTCTAAATATGTTCGATTTGTTTGGGTTTGGAACAAACCTAGTCAAATGTTGGCAACTTCAATCAAGATGCAATGAGCTTAATTATGTTTACATAAGTTAGCTAAGAAGCTTAACCTAGGATTTACAAAAGGAATATTAATAAAAATGAATTCTTTGACATGTTTTGACAAATTTTCCTTTTTTGTATGCCTCAAAGAAAGAATTTGAACTAGTCTCCTCTTACCATGATGTGGCTATATGAGTGAAACAAATCAAAGCCAATAGTATCCACTGAGAGATTGCACTTGAGGAAAATTTATTATGCCAAATGATGCTTAAAACACACATCTGAATCCAAACATTATTTTTTGCATTGCTGCATCCATGAGAGCAAACACAATTTTTTCATGAAAGAGGCTTCAACACTAATATAGGAAATTTCATCACCTCACTTTAACTAACTAGGCAAGCCACTATTTCGTAATTTATTTAAATTATGGAGTTTTATGCCAATTTTCTATTGGGAATCCAAATCAGTCTTCCTTTTTAGACTTTTCCCAATATTTCCTAGGTCCATGTCTTGTCACTGTGCTCTCCACTGGGATATAAAATTTTGAAAATTCATCTCTTTGAATCAAAAACTTGTACATAATATAAATAGGAAAATCATGTCTTCCAATTCAGATGTTACCCTAATTGAAGATTCCTCTCCAAATTTTGTCCTATATATGAAGTTGTACATATTAACTAGGATTGGCCATAGATTTTATAACAGCTAAGCAACCTTTTAAAGGGTGGTCCCAATTTGAATTCATAGGAAAGAAAATTTCGTTCATTCAAAACTGAAATATAACATTTGTGGCATGTAAATCAAGCAATTCTAAATCAATTTTTAAAATTTGGCATGTTCAAGAAATTATTAACTTTTGTAAATACTAAATACCAAATATCAAGTATTGTATTCTATCATGTTTCATGTTTGTTTTGTCATGCAATTAAATTAGAGGAATTGCAATCAAGAAGTCTAATTTAGCATAAGAGTGAGGAGATATGTACCATGGAAAATTTGGTGGCTGCTTCAAAAATTCAAATGGGCTTGTTTATCTGCATTCAAGGTGGTTTTGTAGTCTGAGAACACTAGAGAGCGTGATTTGGTCCTGCAGCACATTTTGGGAAGTACTATAAGTTTTTTTGGTGGGATTATTTCTTATTTTTTTCAATAGTATGTCATGACAAGACTCAGCTGAGAAGGCAATGAATTCCATGGATGTTATAGTGATTTAACTAGAGGTTGGGAAGGTCTGGGAGATTATGGAAGTCAAATAAGCTTTTTATTGATACCTCAAATGTGACCAAGCTTAAAAATAAAGATGGTTCTAGTGCAAAAGGACAAAAAAACAACAAAAGAAGAAACAACAAAAATTTGAGACCTCATGCACCTCTAGAAAGAAATTCTACGTTGCCTCACATCAATTGTAGCTATTGAAAAACTCTCATACATGCTTGAACATGGGAGGAACATGATCAAAATATTATCTTCTTTATTCTATTCCTCTTTGAATTTCATGGCAAGTAAAATATTCACTTTCTTCTGTTATTTTAGCATTATATGGAAGACTTCATCTAGTTGTTTCACAAGGTCCCATAATTTCTTTTCAAAACACTCCCAAAGTACCACCAATTTCATCTCCAAAATTTTCAAGTGAAAGATTATTGTGAGGGATTATGTCCTTGTGTAATTACTAATAATGGTAGACCATATAGAAATGTTAATGTTGTGAGTAGAGTTCATTATACAAAGATAAATGGTTCAATATTTTTGGTAACACAAAACCCAAGCTAGGTTTCATTAGTTTACTTTGTTAACCAAACTGGATTTCATGAGTCTATGAATTACATATGACATTCTAATAGCTCACTGTAGGTGTTTGTACTACCTATTTCTTCTACTCAAGTAAAAAGTTATAGCAAATATAAATTTGATAATAGATCAAAGGAGTAGGTGGAGGACCCTTTAAAAGTGAGGAGTCTTTGGGAAAAGACACTCATTTACAATAGACAAGCTCCATGAATCCATTTCCAAAAATGGGAAACAATGCTCTGGTAGGTGCATTGGCTAGAATGTTTGTAAGTATTGCTACATCATTTATTTATACTCCTGTTGAGGGTGTTAAACAACAAATGGAAATCGGTTTACAGTATTGCAACAATTGGTCTGTCTATTTGAAGTGGAATTTCCATTTCTCTAAATAGATCTCCAACAACAATAAAGTAACTTCAAGACAACATATACCACCTGAGTAGACAATACTGGACTAGTAATGAATAAAATTCAATGTCGAGTTACAGAAATTATTAAGTGGTAAGCAATATGACAGGAAGGAATGATTTTAGCTACTTGAAATCATCATGTTTTTTTAGATGAAGAATTCCATTACATGATCATTTGGGCAATATTTGGCACATGTATCAATTTTTGTTAGGAGATTGTTGAGAGGCTCGCCTGTGGGAAACTATCAAAAACTTACAATGCTTGAACCTAGTAATCATAGAGGTTCCAAAACTATGGAATCCAATGAATTTATCTCATCGAATTGTCCTATTCGTTTAACCATTCAAATAAAATATTTTATTAGCTATACTAACAGTTTTTCTCAGATGCACATGTATGGGAGAAAAATGCTACTTTTCATAACATATATTTTCTTCATCTATCCATAAATGGATAATGTTGGAATTGAACTAACCTTATATGGTTGTACACAATGAGTGTCATTAGAAGATGTTTGTGGATGGTTCTCAATAAGTAATAATTTTCATATGGATACATATGGAATATGGAAAATGTAGTCTCATAGCATTTTAATGTTTCTCAACAATATCTATACCTGGCCAACAGTGTTTCCTGAAGGTATGATGAAGGTAGCAATGATTTCAATGAGGCTAGATATGAATTTGACCTACTCGAAAGGATATGAATAGGATCAATACATATCAAAGAGATATGGTTAAATGCAATCTTGACATTGATGGACAAACTTCTATGTTTGAAATTCATGAATGTCAACAAGGGTGTTATGGCTTGAGTGTTGTTTAGGGGTTGTTAGTTTTAAAATTCAGGATGCACATAAATCTCCCAATGTGCAACCATCACATTAAAAAATTATTTTAACCAGTATATTTGAATGGTGGTCACAATTGCATATAGAACTTCCTAGCTTGTTTCATCCACCTGAGATGCCAAGTGGTATTACATCTGACATTTCGTTGAAAGGATAAGCCACCCACATAAACTTGTACCATGAATAGTGATTCATCAATCTACAAGTTGCACACAAGGCACATTCATGGAAGGGGCTATGACCAAGTTGGAAGCCTGTGAAATATTTTGAAGAATTGAGTAATAACACCACTAACAACATAAATTTTGGGCATAAGCAATAAAATATACGAACAATAACAAAAATAAAATTATTCCTACTTAAAAGTTGCATTCATAAACTCTCTCTCTCTCCAAGACAACATGGAAATCAACATGCCCTCAACCTTTTAATCTAAAAAAGTTATAGACATGGCAAGAAATGGTAGTAGAAATATGGTACAAATGGCTAGTAAGTTAGAATTGCTCGAAACCATCAACCTCACAGACAACAGGGGAAGAAAGAAGAAAAGATGAATTGCCCAAGGGCTTAGAAGGTACCTGGAGGCCCTAGAAGAGCAACAAGAACTATTGGAGCCACAGACTCTAGAATATCCCTGTCGGAAAATAATTTTTCCCCATTTTGGTGGAATGAGACCTAAGTGTTTACTGGTTGTGGAGAAGGGGTGTGCCACGTGGACACATGTTGATGGGGGCTGTGAGTCTGTAGGTTGGATGTTGTTTGGATTGGTGCCTTGGCCGGTTGAGCACACTAGGAACAAGAAGAATACTTATACATATAAGTATTTGGTTTCCTTCTCTTGTGTTATGAGCATATCTGCATCAATTATGAATTGAAAATCCTATGGATACAATAATTGTTGTATATACACGAATATAATATACCTTTTTATTTGCTTAATGTTGTAGGTGTATGTTGAACAACTAAAACCTTGGATGCAGCTTGAGGCAGTTGAAGCAACATTATGGAACATGAAGAGAATTAAATTATGAATGTAGTGAAGACTAGTGACCTAGTAGTATGTGCATATTACTGAAAACAAAGAAACACAGGGGATGATGTTATTCTAACTGGTAGGGGAATGTAACACTACTAGTTCCACCCCTGAATGATTAATGTAATGACCAGGTATAATATGTGTTAGTTGGTGAGCCAGAGACTCATTAAGGATTGTGTACCTCTGTTTGTATATACATTTTGCGCCAATGGGGCTAAGTTATGAATATAGTTAAGGTTGGTGTGTCTATGTAATGGGTTTGAGGACCCTTATTTTTAGGTTGGTGAGCCACGACATAATTAGGCTAGTGAGCCAAGAGTTGCTTGTGGGGTGATACACCCATGTGTATGTGTGTCTATGTGTTAGGGTCGTTGTGCTTGTGTAGTTATGCTCTTATAGGTTATGATATTGAGAGGTCTAGTGTGGTAAATATGTTTAATCCATATATATTAATAAAAACATAATGGGTCTTGGAAAACTGAGAGAAAAAAAGTACGAGGGTCCCATGAATCCACAACTCAAAAATGGGTCTTGATGGAAAGGAAACGTCAAGATATTCTAATAGAATATTATAATATTAAATAGAAGATAAATATATTTATAAGAGGGGGAAGTTGGTTACTTGAGACGACATTTAGTGTTTGTGATAGAAGAGTCAGTGACTCCTAGGTGTTGGACTTTGAAACTAACTAGTTGTGATGTATATGAGTTGTTATGGGCCTTGGTAGCCCTGGGAGATTGGTGACTTTGGTTATGGATTTGTGGCCATGGAGTTCTAGGAACTTGGATTTGAGATAGTCACTGAGTCCTTGGCTTGGAATCTGTAACTAGCTGACTAGTCGGTGAGCCTTGTGCCTCGAATCTGTAACCAACTGAGGCATGGTTATAAAGGTAATCATGCAATAAAGTATGCATCCTGATATGAGATCCTTGGTGGTTCTATTGAAATTTTGATGTTTTATGTTGAAACAATTACTTGTTTCAAAAACTTCTTTAGGCTGAAATATTAATTAAGCAATTATAGATGGAACATAAACCAAACGCACAATAGAAGATATCCAAGAACAAAATGAGACAAAGAGAATTTAGGTCCATTGACCATTGTAAACCAACAAAGGTAAAAACCAACTAGATTCTTCTTCTATTAGATATAATTTTTTCAACAAAGATACATAGTACAATGAGAGATCAAGAGAATTAGTAATTTCACTGAAATATGAATAATTTATAGCATAAATATAATTTGTAGCAACAAAAAATGCAAACATTGACGGAATAGTGAAACATTGAAGCAAACTTGGCTCACCAAGTCCTTCTCTTACTCTCCAAGTCTGTTTCTCTCATCATCTTCTTTAAGTCTCTCAACTTTCTATCTCAAGTTTGAATTCTTCTTTCACAATGCACAAGTAGTAGTCATGTAAGAAGACATGAAATGCATATATAGGAGGAGAAATACACATGCCTTGAGGAAGAATAGCATATACCTTTTAGAGTAGTGTAACTCACTCAATTAATGTTAGACCCCTATACTACTAGTGTAACCCCCTATTGTTATTAGTACAACCCTCTTATTATATTGATGTACACATGTAGTGCCCATATTGTTACTATTGTGCCCCATAGAAGCCCACTATTTTTATTATTGTGCCCTTACATTATTATTGTTATGTAGTCTTTGATTATGTAATGACCCCTTAGACTCCTATATATAGAGAGGAGGTCTTTTCATTTGAATCATCGAAGAATTGTTCATTTATGTATTGTAAAGGAGGTTGCTCCCTCGAAGAGGCTAAACTCTAAGGTGTTGATCTCTCTTTTCTATCTCTTCTTGAGCTAGTTTCATAACATTTGGTATCAAAGCTTTGGATTCTAGGGTTTCGCGGCTCCAAACAGGTCATCGTGGAATTTTCGCAATAACTTTTTTTCTTCGATGTTTCAGAAGCTACAAAAAAAAACCCATTTGATACGATATCGCGCGGAAGCTTGGGTCTGAATTTCAAATATTTTTGCACTACATTTTCGAAGATATGATCTGAGAAATTTGGTCCTTTTGTAAAATCCTGAATTACATTCAAAACAAATGACCTTGGGAAAATCGTCATAACTTTCTCTCTGAGCATCAAATTGAAATTTCATCAAAAAGTACATAAAGAGGAGGGACTGTAGTTTCTTTTATATATATTTTAGAGGAAAAGGTCAAAACAGGGACACGTGGCACGTCGTACAAGTTTGCTCTATGGAATTATTCTATAATCAGGTCATTGTGGGAGATTTAGCATAAATCTTCATTGGAGAATCCAATTGGGGTTAGACTGGTGGCATTGGAAAGAGGACACAGAGGACTACTACAGATCATAGTTTTAGAACTTAAAGATCTGAAAGTACAGGGTTACAGTCATTTCAAGGTCGAGCTCCTAAAATCAAGAAAAAGCAAGATGAGGAAGTTTTATGGCAAGGATCCAGTAAATTGGATATGTCAGATGGAGCAATATTTTGATCTACATAGTGTACCACTGTTACAAAAGGTATGTATTGCATCTTCATATTTAGAACCGGATCAATTTTTATGGTATAAAGGGATTTGTTTTCGTAAACAACTTGTTACGTGGTCAATTTTCACGGAGGAAATGATAGCACATTATGGGATACAAAGAGCAACACCTTCTTTAGAGCAACACCACAACAATTGGAAATAGTAAAAAGGCTTTGTTACATAGTGGAAAGTAAAATTATGGCAACAAGGAAGTCTACCCCTCACAACTATAAAGATGGAAGTGTTGTTTCTCCTAGCCTTCCGCAACCTACAAGGGTTACACCACAACAATTGGAAGAAAAAAGAGAAAAAGGGCTTTGTTACAATTGTGATAGCAAATGCACTAAAGGTCATAAGTGTGCTGAGAAGAAATTATTTTACATGAGATATGAAGAGGAGGAGGATCAAGAAACATCAAAAAAAGAGGATATACACCAGGACCCACCCCAGAGAAAGAAGAAATGAATCAGACCATATCTTGTAAAGGATTGGAAGAAATTACCACTCCTCAAACTCTAGAGATAGAAGGACATATCAAGAAGAAAAAGGCAAGAATTGAAAGATCACATCGAGAAAGAAGAAATGAATCCAACCATATCTTGTAGTTCATTGGTCGAAATTACCACTCCTCAAACTATCAAGATAGAAGGACATATCAAGAAGAAAAATGTTCAAGGAGTGAAAGATCACATCGAGCATCAAGAAATGAATCCGACCATATCTTGTAAAGGATTGGAAGAAATTACCACTCCTCAAACTCTAGAGATAGAAGGACATATCAAGAAGAAAAAGGTTCAAGCAGTGAAAGATCACATCAAGCATCAACAACAAGTGCTCCAACTTTTAAAGGATAACGCCACTTTGGTACAAAATCAAATGAAACAACAGGTAGATCAACATCATAGTGAAAAATGTTTTGATGTAGGTGATTAGGCATTTTTACTGCTACGTCTCAAGCAAGCTATTTATGAGAAGGAAATGTTGGCAATACTACATGCA
>APFE031366132.1:2747-25117 GCA_000404065.3 Pinus taeda
AATACCCCTTAATTCAACTTCCTTTCCTTCCGTAGAAAATCTCATGAAAAGTTCTTGAAAATTAAAAGCTATTGTACCTAGGGATTGTAGCCATTAGACTCCTAGTACAACATCAGCACCTCCCATTGGAATGGAAAGCATGGGCTAGTCAATACATATTCTCCCATGGATAGCTTGATATTATGGCACTTTCCAGAGCAATTTATTGTTCCTCCATTTGCAATCATCACTTGACACTGTGGTGCTGGATATAGGAAGCAATTCAATTCTTTTGCTACCTTACAATGAATAAAATTGTGGGTACTTCCTGAATCAATCAACACTATTACCTTTTTCTTCTTGATTTGTCCTTCTATCTTGATGGTTTGAAGAGTGGTAATTCCAACCAATGCATTACAAGATATGGTCGGATTCATTTCTTCTTTATCTAGGCTTTGTTCCGCAGTATATCCTCTTCTTTTGACCTTTCTTGCTCCTTTTATTCTTCCTCTTCACAATCTATGTAGAATAATTTCTTTTCAGCGCACTTATGACCTTTAGTGTATTTGATATCACAACTATAACAAAGCCCTTTTTCTCTTTCTTCTTCCAATTGTTGTGGTGTCAACCTTATAGGTTGTGGAAGGCCGGAGGTAACAACACTTCCATCTTTATAGTTGTGACTGGCATGCTTCCTGGTTGCCATAATTTTGCTTTCCATTTTTCTTGCTAACCTGAATGCCTTTTCTAATGAATCAGGTTCCCAAAGGCGAACATTATGTTGGATATTATCCTTTAAAGTCCCTCTGAACACATCAATCCTATGCTCCTCTCAAATATTTTTTACCCTTATGTTCAATTTTTGGAACTCCTCAATGTGCTCCATTATTGAACCCTTTTGTTTGAGATTTATCAATTGCCTAAAAAAAGTGTTGCTTTTTGTATTCTCATAATGTGCTGTCAATTCTTTTGTAAAAAATTGCCCAAGTGATAATTTGTTTACGAGAGAAAAGCCATTAATACCATGCAAACTGATTTGGTTCCAAATATAAAGTTGCAATACATACCTTTCGTGTGTTTTGCACATTATTGAGATCGAAAAATTGCTCCATCTGTAAATCCATATTGCGGGATCCTTGTCATCAAACTTTCTCATATTGATTTTTGGAATATGGTGGGTCTTCGATCCAACATTAGAGTCTATGGAATCATGATTAACATTTCTTTTGTTCTCATCATGAGTTTCCTTTAGTACCCTTTCACCATTAGTGACCATTTCTTGTAGCAACTTATTTATATTTATCTTCAATTCTTCCATCTTATCATCCATGCCATCAATTTTAGCGTCCATGCCATTCATCTTAGCTTCCATGGCATCCATCTTAGCTTCTACGCCTTTCTTTAAACAATTCATTCTAGCTTCTACACTTTTCTTTAAAACATCCATCTTAGCTTCTACATCTTTCTTTAAACCATCCACCTTAGATTCTGTTTCTTTTTGTGCGAGTAACACTTGTTGCACTTGTTCTTGTAATTTTGATATATCATGTAGCATTTATTCATCTTCTTCATGAGTCATGCTAGAGCTTTCAGGTTGCTTACTAGGTGTTTTCATTTTCTTTCCTCGGGGCATCAGTTGCCAATAATAATGCTCTACTAGCCCTTTGAATTCCTTCAAAATAAATTTTCAAACCAATCTTAAGCAAAACTTTAAAAGAATATACACACCTTTTTTCACTTTGTAGGAGCTTGATATTGCCTCTGATGTATCTTTGTACTTTCAGATCCTCTAGTTTTGAAATTACGACCTGTTGTAGCCCTATGTGTCCTCTTTCCAATGCCACTAGTCTGATCCAAATTGGATTCTCCAAGGAAGAGTTATGCGAAATCTCCCACATTGACTTGATTATAGACTAGTTCCGTAGAGCGAACTTTTACAATGTGCCACAAGTCACTGTTTCGACCTTTGGCTCTGAACAATATATACAAGAAACTAAATTCCGTCTTATTTCTGTACCTTCTTACGAAATTTCAATCTGATGCTCAAAGAGAAAGTTATGATGATTTTCCTCAGGTCACCTGTTTGGAATGTAATTCAGGAGTCTACAAAAAAACCAACTTCCTCAGATCATATCTCCACAAATATAGCGTGAAAAGCGCTGAAATTCAGACCCGAGGTTCAGTGTGATTTCTTCTCAAATGGGTTTTTTTTTTAGCTTATGAAACATCACAGAAAAACAGTTATAGCGAAAATGCCATGATGACCTATTTGGAGTAGCGAAACCCTAGAATCCAAAGCTCTCATACCAAATGTTATGAAACCAGCTCAAGAAAAGATAGAAAATATAGATCAACACTTTAGAATTTCAGTCTTTTCGAGGGGAACCTCTTTACTTCATAAATGAACAATTATTGGTGATTTCAAAGAAAACCTCTTTCTCTATATAGGAGTCAAGGAGTCACAATAACCCCGCCAACTAACAATATAAATAAACCACAAATATAACAATAGAGGGATTATGGGGCATAGTAATAAAAATATGGGGACAATAGGGGCACAACAATATTAATAAGGGATACAACTACAATAGTAATGGGGTAATCACTAGTATTATAGGGATCTAACAAAAACAACTCAAAGTGGACCACATAAATCACTATGCATAAGCTATAAAGGGGCTGAGGCATGCCAAGAGGCACGTTTTTCAAAACTATCCTGATGATTTTTTCCAAGTACACATCCAGAACAAACACCATCTCTACAAGATACCATAGGAAGACATGTCACCATATTTTCTTTACATAGATTTTGAAGGGAGAGATAGCTTAAGTGACCAAATCGCTCATGCCAAATTTTGCTCACTACATCATTATGAGCAACAAATACCGATGGAAGTGTTGATGACCCAAAGTTGTTAAACTTATGCAACCTTGAAGAATCATTAGCATTTCCAGTATCTAAAATCTGTCTAGGATCTCTTAGGTCCTTAATTACAACATTGTGAGGTGAAAATTCAACGATTTTACTTTCACCTGAATGATTTATCTGACATACAAACAGAAGGTTGCAGGATAAGGTTGGAACACATAATACATCATTAAATTGACCATTTTCTAGATGAATAGTTCCAGTCCCTACAACATTAAGAGATCTATCATTACCAACATATATATTTTTAGTGTTACAATCCTTTAAAGAAGAAAACATGGCTTTGTTTTTTTCCATGTGATAAGAAGCTCAAAAATCAATGAGCCACTCATGAGAATGAGAAGAGGAAGATACATTTAGTACATAACCGAACCGAGATGATTGACAACAACATGTGGAAAGTGTTATTCTTGAAGATGAAGTTGAAGTTGAAGAGTGCTCCAAATGGATGTTATGCTTCTTCATTGTAGCATCCAATGCTTCCATCTTCTTAAAGCATTTGGATTTTAAGTGGCCATCTCGATTACAAAAGTTGCGATGTCTATTAGTTTTTTCCCTTTGTTTTTATTTGCCTACTCATTTTGAGGCTGAAATTGCTTAGGACCGTTGTTTGGTTTAGGAGCATTCTCTTTAGGATAGTGCTTCTTAGGATTCTTTGAATTTGGTTGTCACTGGGCGGCTAAGGTTTTCTTAGAAGAGTTTCCAAGATTAAGAAAACCAAAATGTAAGAGTTTTTCTTGTTCTCTTATTAAAGAATCACAAAAGGCATCAAAGGAGGGCGACTTGGAGTCTTGTCCTTGAGAAATAGATGCTTCTCTAGTAGAATGGAAGGTGGAAACAAACACAGAGTAGGTTGGTCCCAACTTAGGAAAAATGGAATAGATAAGGCTACCATCTTCTTTCTTAACCTTAACACCTTCCAAGAGAATTCTAAGGGTCTTGAACTTGGGCAAAAAAATTTCAATGGAAAAAAATTATTGGGGTCCAACGTAAACAACTCATTTTCGAGTTGATGAGCTCCAATTTCATTTTTAATTCCAAAAACTTTAGTGAGTTGTTTCATTGCTTCATTAGGGGTATCAAGTTCTATGATATGGAATCTAAGGTCTGGAGAAATAGAAATTCCTATCAACCCACGTGCTTTATCTTGTTTATTTTCTGATTTGGTTGCCTTATCTTTATATTTAGGTTTAGTTTCTTGGCCTGAGGCTAGTCTGTAAATACCTTTACATCTAAGCAAATCCACATGGTAGGACCACCATTGGTAGTAGTTGGTGTTGTCAAGAATAACTTGGCATGGACTTTCCATTTTAATATAAACTGAAGTTGTATATGTTGAAACTAAGTGCTCAAATGGAAAGATCTTGAAAAAATAGGCTAATAAAAAAAATGGCTCTGAAAACAGCTTCCAAATGAAGAAGTTATGGCTTTTTGTAGAAACGTTGTTGAAGATGCTGACAAAATGCGTGAATGTGCAAAAACGAATGATGATGTTATATTTTAAAAAAATCCACCTCCCCCCCTTTCCAAACTTAATCTAATTAGCTCGCTTAAAAAAATAGATTTTATGTGACTCACTTTTATAAATAAGTGAAAGTCATTTTTACAATGGCACTTTATGAGCTACCCACTAAATTGTAACTTAAAGAAAAGATAAAGAGACATTAGAATTATAAGTGACTCACTTTTTATAATGTGTGAGAACACTTTTGCATAAAGTAACTTCAAAACATAAGTTACATGTGTTTTTTGAAAGAGTAACTCAACAAAAAGAAAGACTTGAACCCAAGACCTCTATTCTCATAAAGTAACTTTGGATCAAGTGAGCTAGTTTAAAAGGTTAGTAATTTTTGGAAAAGAGGAAGGGTTTATTTTTATTTTTTATTTTTTATTTTTTGGTAAGTCGTTGAAGCTTTGGGGTGCGTGCTTACTTGGAAAATCTCTTTCTGCTTACAAAACAAAAAACCACACAACCCAACGCGAACATGCAAACAAAACCAAACCTCATGGCTTGAAGTTAGCTTTCATCGGAAACTATATATTTTCCTCAATGTCTCTGATTTTCCGAGATCACACTAAGGCACAACTGAAAAGAGCATACACATGAGAAAAATCATGCCTTCCTATTTCTGATTTGCCCAGATCGCATAGAGTCGTGGGGCAAAGAGCATACATAGAAATGAAGGGTATAGATCTAGTAATAAAAAACAAAGAGATAAATAAACCAAAATACACAAAGAGATAAATAGTTAAAACTACAAGTAAAGACTGTATACCTCCAGATCTTAAAAATGACGTAGCTAGGGCTACCGAAAACCTCTTCGCGTGAAACAAAAGGGGTTCCTGACTGGTACAGATGCTCCTAACATAATAGAGCAGTTCTATCGGCCCAAAAGTGGTCAAAAATAGTAGATCTAGGAAACAACAATGGGATTCAGTTGTATCATCTTCCGATTTGGATCACTAATGGATGCGGCCTTCAAATAGCTCTGATACCATGTCGAAATTTAAAGGGTAAGTTCCTCAGATAGAACACCAAAGGACACGGCTCACAAACAGTTCACAGATCAATACACAAGTTTCCTTGACGTGGTTAAAACCCTCAAAGAGGGAAACAATCCACGGCCTGACCCAACGCGGCCACTTCAAGAAATTTATTAATAAAAGAATGAAAAATTACATAATATTCTCTCGTGAATGGTCACCCTACAAATGACCTTCCATGCTCTTTAAATAGAGATCATGGACCAATCAGTTGTTAAGCCATGAATCAATTGTCATAATACCGAGGAGAGAATGAACTGTTGGATCACTTCATGTCTAGAACATATCGTGACCATTGGATTATAAGTTAAAAAAGCACATAGTAAAGAAACACACTTTACCTAACTCTACACTAGGCTAAGTTATACTTAACTATTTCCTATGTGTTGGAATATCCTAACAATATGAGGATTGACACAACAAGCATTTAAGGCTATAGATGATGTAGGATTAAGGGTTGATGGCTGAATAGTACCATGTTATCTTGATTGGTCAGAACGTCCACTTTTAATGTAAGCATGGGGAGTGAAAATGAATGAGTAAAAACACATTCGAGAAAAAGGAAATGAGAAAGAGAAAAGAAAATATATTTTAAAAAGAGAAAATTGATATATTGTTTCTCTAATATCATTGAAAAGGCTTAAAAAGGCAAAATTGAAGAAGTTAAAGTTGTGCTCCAGGAAGTTGAAGAGATGGGAACATTGTGCCTCCTTGTTAGCTCTCCAGCAAAGCTATTCTCTTATTTACTCTTGTAACTCAAAGGAAGAGGGGTTCTTTGGTTTTGAGTGAAACGAAGTGTTATACAAATTCCAATGTGAACATTGCAAATGGACTAGAGAGCTTAAGGGTCCAATAATTTTTACATTGTCAAGAAATAAATATTGTCGATGAAGCTAATTGAATGTTGGTTTTCCCATTTGGGATTTGAGGGTAAATATTGTGTTCTTGTGTCATGAATCTCTCCATTGGATATGTTCTATTTATTTCTGTAAGTTTTAAGTCAAGCCACTTTAGTTTTTAATGGATGCTTGGTAATCTTAATGATTTCAAGTTTCATGTTCTAAAAATGATTCGAGTTATGCTTCATGTATTCATTCCTCTTGGCCATTAAAGAATCCCAACAAACATGTAATTGATATTGTTGGCTTATCTCTAAGATGTAGGGTCAAAGGATCAAATAATATGGTTGTTGCATTCTTGTAGAGAGTTTGTAATTATGAATTTCCTTAGATAATAGATTGTTGGAAAAGACAATAACATGAATATCGCACCATGTCTACCATAGGATATCTTTAGTTTTTGGAATCCTAATATGTTTCTTGTGGACTATTGAGATCCCATACATTCATAGCTACCATGGAGATTCATCCAATGCATTAAAGAAGATGTTCTTGAAGAGTTGAGGGCCATAAGAGGGTTGTATGCACTAGGGGAATTTGGAAGTCTAAAGTGGGCTTTTTAAGGAAAATAATGAAATCATACGAAAGTAATAAAATAAGAGTTAATGTTCAGATTTTCCGGATAAATGACGTAGAGAACAAAGCATCGACGCTTTGAACCTAGATTTAGGTTCATCATCAGGACCAGGATGAGGATCAAGATCAACTGACCAAAACATATAAATCTCAGAGATGGAATGGTAAAATCCCAACAATTAAATACTTTATTTCATTTTATTTTTACATTTTTTTATATTTTTTGTTGTTGTTGATATCCTCACAAATATTCAAATTTGTAAGGTTCTTGGGGTGATTGCTTGTTAAGTTAAGGTGAAAAGTGACCAATTGTACCTTATAAATGGACAAAGTGTTACCAGTCAGATCTTGTAGAAGGAAAAAGAGGAAATGTCCTCAAAAACATGAATTTTTGTTCCAAAAAGATGTGATATCAACATGATGACATCAATAGGTCTGTTCTGATGGATAGGGTAGAAACTATTTTCTAACATATGTCCCATAATATGTGAGGTTAGAAGAGGAAATGATGCCCAAAATACACTACAAATGTGCATTGGAGTAGAGTGACATATAGAAGGATCTATTTCACATAGGAACTTTTGAAGTATGTAAAAATTATTGCCAACCCATCACATATATAGATCATCTCTAAGGTATGCAGTTTAGGTTTTAACCATGTACAGTTAATTTCCAAAAACAAGTTCTTAGTAGAACATAAATGATGCAATGTGAAACACACACATTAACATAGAGGTTTTACCATGAAAACCCAAAACATGTGAAGCCAAAAGGATTTTTCGATATATACTTATTTACAGAGTTACAATATATATATATATATATATATATATATATATATATATATATATATATATATATATACATATATATATATATATATATATAATTTCAATGAACTTACCATGGATTAAAATAGAACTTTTGTTAATTAAGTGAAACTACAAAACCATGTGACATAAAACTGCTAAAGGAAAAAATGAAGTCAAAAAATGCCCAAAATAGACAAAAAAACCCACACAATTTTTTTTTTTGGGGGCGCACTAGCCCCAAACCTCCATGTAAAGGAACTTCTAAGGAAATAATGCCCATATTTTCTCTACACTAAGATAACTTCTTAGTGATCACAAGTTTTATTAATGAAAAGCAACATTCTTCATAGTGTCCACCATCACCACCATCACCTTCTTTTCTTCAATCAAATCTCTCACAATGTGATATTGAATATCAATACACTTTGTCCTATAATGATATGCTTGTTTCTTTACTAGAAACGTTGCCACAATCTATCCTCACAGCCTCTTGTGCCAACCCAATACTTGAACACAATATTCCTAACCACACTACATTGGTTTTTGCATGAGTGGTTTCCATTTATTCTATTCCTATGGTTAAGAGTGCAAGTATAAACTATATCTTGTTCATCCAATTCATTATTCCTCCAAATAGCTTAAAAAATTACCTACTTTTAGATCTTCTACAATTCAAATCCCTAGCCGAGTTTGCATTAACAAACCCATGTATGCCTAATACTCTATCCAACCACAGTGTTCCTTGGTAGCACAAGAAATAGACAATAGTGCCACAAAAATAATTCGAAATTTTCTTTACTGTTGCGGGCTTCTACTTCCCTATTTTTGACATATATTTGCCCAATACTCCCACTACTTGTGCAATGTTTGATATAAGAGATACCATGGCATGGATCATACATTCAGTTTCACTAGCATATAGAACATTATACATGGCATATTCCTCTTCTTATGTCTGAGGACATTGATCTACAAATAGCTTTACACATGTAGAAATATGGTGGGGAACTTAGTAGCACAACAAATAGACAATAGTCTCACAAAAATAACTGAAAATTTTCTTTACTGTTGCCAACTTCTACTTCCCTTGTTTTGACATATATTTGCCCAATACTCCCACTACTTGTGTAATGTTTTATATAATAGATACCATGGCATGGATCACACATTTAGTTTCACTAGCATATAGAACATTATACATTAAAAATAAAAATCAATTTAAATCAAATAATTAAAATTCTTATTAGATAATTAAATAATTCAACTTAAATCATTTATTTCTATCATTATTATATTATCAAATCGGATTAAATTAATTATAATAAAATAAAATAAAAACAAAATAATATAAAATAAACCAGTGACAAATAAAACTAATAAAATCAATTTAAATAAGAAATAATAAAATTCTCATCATATAATTATATAATTCAAAAAAAAAACAAATATTATAAAACAACAACTATGATAGGTTGGCTTCCATTCTCTTTACATCCCCCTAAAACTCTATTTATTCATACCAATGAGATATGATTTACACAATTATTGATCTATTCTGATGATGAGCCACGATGGATGGCTCGAAACGTCAATGCAAACAATTATGGATGCGAGAACTCTGGAAGAAATCTACACAACATTATACATGTCATATTCCTCTTCCTATGTCTCAGGACACTAATCTACAAATAGATTTACACGTGCACGAATATGGTGGGGCATCTATTAGGGCAACTATTTAAACCAATTCTCCATACCCTTAATAATTGCTAGTGAATTTTAGTTATATTCTTATTATTTTTTATTATATCTTTTCATCAAACAATTACCAAGTGTAGAAAAAATAAAGACAATAGACACATGAAGTAGGCTCCAAGCTAGGTCAAGTCCCCTCCAAGAAGAAAACCTAGAAAGAATCTCTTCTCCTATAAGATCTTATCAAATGAGAAAAACTAAGATCCCAAACACCTTAACCAAGTCCTCCTTTAAGCACCAAGTCATCCCTCCAAGAATCTCTTCCCAATAGATCAAAGATAAAACCAAGTCAATAATGGTCAATCATCCTTAAATCTGCTTCAAATCTTAGTTTTTTTCCCCTAGCTCAAATCTACAACCTCGACCTGCAACTCTTGGCTATGCAATAGTTGCAGAAACCGTAATTTTTTGCATGTGTGGACAAAAGTAGAAAAATTCATATTATTCTTTCTTCGATTTTAGTCTTTCTCTTGCTTCATTGATTCTTGCTCTTGTATTATTATTCTTTCTTGATTTTGATCAAATTGCATAAGTTGTATATCCAAAATGAATCGAATATCCTTCTATATATATGCTTTTCATATGGTCAAATAACCCTTTGTAGGCTAAATTCTCACTGGTAGGGAAAACTTGTAATTGGAGGCTTATTTTGAATTATAGACTGAAAATAATATTCTTTACATGTTATAAATTTCACAATAGTGTATTATACAAATGATAAAGACTCTTTTGACTCAAGAAAGATATTCTTTTGACTAGACAGACCCAAGGAGCATGAGATCCATGCTTGACTTAAATGACAAATACAAATAGAGCATGAAACCCATGCTTAAAAATAATATTTTTCTTTGTTCTTTTGCTTGTAAGATACGATATACATAACAAAATTATTACAATCACATTTATGAATATCCAAACTAGTTACATTTTCTAATATTCCCTCTTAACTAGGGACATATTCATAATTGTATAATCTGTACAAGGATTTTCTTAAACTGAAGAGTACCCATAAGAAGATTCGCATTGGTAAGCCAACTTTAAGCATCATCCTAACCAACATTGTGAACATAATAAGGCCTTAACTTGATAAGCTCTATTTATATTAGAGAGTAATGCTAGGAGGATTTACGTGAGACACCACACCACCTATAAAGATACATACCCCATAAGGATGTTGACTAGGTATATCCTTTTATGATTATTTTTATCATGGATTCTCAAACCTCAAAGAATATTATTCTTCTTTGACCACTCTTGTCTTGGATACTTGTCCAATCCTCAAAGAGTGCCAGTCAACAAAACTACTTCCTATCTTGGATCATATATCCTCAAGGGGTATTAATCTTAAATTCTTATCGAATCCTCCATTCTCCTTCCTAGTACATTCACTAATACTTATGGTTGTTATCCCTAGTGTATTGCATGACACATGAAGAATATGATTTCTTTAACATCACTCCCTCTCAACCTAGAGAGGATATCCTCATTTCTTCTTGATTAGGGAAAATGTCCTTGCTCCTTCTCAAACATTTAAGGAGACTTCTTACTCCTTCTAAAGCATAGAGGAGATTCTTTTACTTCCTTTAAATTGGGACTATTTCTAGTGTGTCTTCATTAATACATCAACTACTAGTCCTTCACATAAATATTCAAGTAGCTGCATGACTTCTCATCTTCTTTGTATCTTCAGTTGCTACATGGATTCTCATCTTCTTTGTATCTCCATGAAATTGAGAATTCATCTTCCTGAAGGTGCTGGAGCCAAACTATGACAGGATTCAGGCCAACAACCTCTCTATCACTTTCCTCTATCCATCATCAACAAAGGGATTACATTTATCCAATCAAAGTAGAGCTTAGTCATAGCTTTCTTTAGACATGAAAGTGATTTTTATCGTCGGGTTATTTTTTTATACTGCTACCTCTTAATCCCAAGATGATGTAAACATCTTGACAACACAATCCTTTAAGGATTGGCAAGTCTACCCAATCCATGTATTCATTGAATTGAGTTCAAAACCAACAGTTGTAGATATACTTCACTCGTTATGCATTACCACAATATCCTTCCAGGAAACAAAAACATATACCAAAAAAAAGACATCAATATCAAAATTACCTCAATATGATAGCCTCTTCGAATTATTCTTACATCTGAGATCCACATCCTTTCGTATGGTTTATATTCATCTTTTACTAAAGATCATTCTCCATGCTAATCACTTGTAAACAAAGTGCCTAACAAGCTGCAATTTCTTCTTCCTTGGAGCTGGCATTATCAACCCACTTTCTTTGTTTAGGGAACCATATTTGATGTTGATCAATATCATCATATCTAAATTATGTTACTTTGTGGAAGATTGCTCCAGGTGGATATTGGTGGCCACTTGCCAATTCCACTTGGACCCCCATAATTGCTTCTTTCAGTCTTTCAGTTTCCTTAATTGTAGCACAATTTGTTATTTTTAGCAGTTTTTCGGGTCCTAAACTTTCAGATCCATTTTGAGGGCCTAAATGACATTTTTTTGGCAATCTTGTACTAGCGATTTTTTGTCGTATTCCTCTGAGGGATCTTTCCAACAGGGTATCATGTGCGCCAAACAGAGATAATATGATCAAGTCACGACCCCCGGAAGATGGATGTCCAACTAACCCTAATGGGGCCCATAAACTCTTGGTGTTACATCTCCTAAGGTTAGGGTTTTGGTTGTTTAGGTTTGCTCTTATTGTTCAATAATAAAAAGGCCCTTGAGCCTCATTGTAACAAAGTTCATAGGCATGTAGCCATCAAATCTCTTCTCAGAGATAAGCTACCATCGCCAGAGCTAATCTTATTTCTATTCTGTTTGTAAGCATATTTCAGTATTTGATATTAATGAAATGAAGCGTTATTTCTACTACATATTTGTATTTATGGTTATATCTGTAATTTGTTACGTTGCTATTTAAATATGGACCAAATATTCTTGATCCTTAACCATTCCAAAGTATGCCAAAATGTTGTTTCCAAGTGTCGAGTAATTACATGGAAGCTTTCTCATGCTCATGTTATTGAGCACATTCTTGCAGAATTCTTGTATAATTTTATACCTTTGACCATATAGCCTTGCTTTCTTTGAATATGCTTACTTCTTTCCTTATAGAAGGTAATTTGACGATGATCATCACTTCATCCTTTAAGATTATTGTTTCCATACTAGATGGAGTATATACTAGTTATGTCATGATGCTTCTACATTAAATAACCTTCCCTAAATTATGGTTCTCATAGTAGTATCTCGATGATCTCACTGTAAAATTTGTATATCAATAATGAGTCAAATTTTCTTCTATATATATATATGTTTTTCATGGGGTCGAATAGCCCTTTCTAGGCCGACTTCTCATTGGTAGGGCCAACGTGTGCTTGAAGGCTTATTTTGACTTTATAGACTCAAAAGAATATCTTTTACATGTTAAAACTTGTCCAATAACGTCTTATATAAAAAAAGAATTGAATATCGTTCTATATATGTGCTTTTCATGTGTTTGAATAACTCCTTCTAGGTTGACTTCTCACTGGTAGGGCCAACTTGTGATTGTAGGCTTATTTTCACTTTCTAGACTTCAAATAATATCTTTTAAGTGTTACAACTTTCCCAATACGGTCTTATACAAATGAAAAATACTCTTTTGAAACAATGATAATATTGTTTTGACTAGACAAACCCTAGGAGCATTAGATGCATGCTTTACCTAGATGACCAATAAAAATACAGCATCAAACCCATGCTTAAAAATAATATTTTTCTTTATTATTTTTCTTTTAACATAAGATATACATAATGGCATGAGTACAAAAATAATTATGAATATTGATACTAGTTACATTTTCCAACAGAGTAGGCACCTTTATTAGTTTATATTCTTGCATATTAAACCTCTGTGATATTTTCTCTACATACTTCCTTTGATTTGACAAAAGTATATTGTTTTCCCAATCTTCTAAATTCCATGCCCAAAATGAAATTTTCTACATCGATATCCTTCATGACTTCCCTGACATTTATAGTAAAATACATATTATGGAAATAAAATACCAAATAAATCAGATGATCATCAACTAATTTGAAATATACATAGTTATTTTCTTTTCTCGTTGTGAAGCCAAGTCCCAATATTTAAGTATCAAACTCTTGTTACCACATCCTCAATCACTGCCTTAACCCATATAGGGACTTTTCTATCTTGCATGAAGAGCCTCCAAAATAGGTAAATTATAAGGCCCATTAATCCAATCCTAAGCATATAAAAATTATGTTGAAACCACCTTCTGATTTTAATGATACATTTTTCTAGCTTAATGGGTTCATAGAAGAGTTCAATGTGATTTTTATATTTCATGTGCCTTAATGTTTCACATAGTGTTGTCATTGATGACAACCAATGCTATTAATGTTAAAGGGGACCTAAGGATGCAACAATGTCGTTCATGAAGCAATATGATAGCCTTACCTCTTGCATGCCCTCATCAAGAGATGTCAAACTTTTTGAATTTTATTGTGTTTTGATGTTGTTATGATGTCCTAATGAGTCAATGGATAGCATCGTTGGATAATTCGCTCTAAGACCTTTCCAATAGTATGGAGCACTGTAAAAAAATCCTCCAGGATGATAAGTTATGCCTGTTGGAATATCAACAATAGTAAAGGAACTAAATTATGGAGAAAAATCCAGAAACACCAAATGTGTTAAACAATGTGCAGAACTATCATTCAATGTGGTTCAATGATTCAATCTATATGCTAGGTAGCAACCCAACTTGTATGAAATTTAACAATGTTAAAGTTTGAGCATGTTTTCTCATATTAGACAAATCAAATAATTGGATGAGAAATTAAATGACAAATGACATATCATCTTGGGTGAATTTTAACTATGGTCATTGACTGCATTTTAATAACATGTGGAAACTAAATGTAGGTGGAGATGGATGACATCAATAAGTGATGTGGAACCTCCAATGTCCACCACATGACCATTGACACACAAGGACCATGTCATAGGATATGGTAATATGGTAGGGGGTTGTGAAACAAAGGAAAAGCAATACAAGAAACAAAATGTCGAGAGTGACTACAATGTTGTTGAGCAAGATTGAAGAAAACAATAATGTTGTTATATGAATTAGGACATTAATAATTTGCATATGTTACCATTAATTAAAATAAAATATGATGGGAAATCCTTTCAAGACATGTCTAGAAGTAAATATTAAGAGAGAAGAGAGAAACCCAAATTTTAGTAATGGTGGTGCTAAATGTACGATTCGAAGTTTACGAATAATCACAACATGGGGATCAAATGTTAACAAGGGATGCTAACTAGGAAAATTGTGAAGGGTGTGCATTACTACACAATTTATGACATGAAAACGAGAAGAGTTATAGTTGAAACTTGGTGGGATTGACCAAGGAACGATGATCACATAGCAAGGATTAGTAATGTAAGATGGTGTTGTAGGGAAAAATTTATCCGTATATACCATAATGAACATGTACCTCATGGCCTAGGGCATGACACATTAAGCCTCCAAACATGATGTGACCAAATCCCAAAAATGTTAAATAAAACTAGATTCCATATTAGATTTTTTTGTTAAAATATCAAAATGAACAATATAGTATGCCAAAAATAGAAGAAATGAGAAGTTGTGTTTTTGAAACTAGTGTGAAGAGTTTTTTATTTTTCATCCAAAAGGTCTAATAATTTCTGTAAGCAGTTAGAATAACACTCATTTTTACACTTGCTTTGGTAAAATTTTCAATTGAAGAGAAAAAACACTGACTTTCGAAAACTTATGACATGAATTGCAGGATATTTGACCCAGGAAATACAAATCTATCAGTTCTTTTAGATCTCGTTCCTTGTTTTGTAATTTTGTTTTTGTGAATTTTTTAGCAACAGGAGACCTTGGAAGGATTTGATTTGCATGGCCACTTTGATTCAATAAATAGGCATGGCCATTGAGCCACAATCTCATGTATAGTCTATAGAATAATGACTAGTTTCTCATGCCATGAAAGGAAAGAGAAACCATCATTTGAAAACACACTTTCTCATTATTTGGACTCAAATATTTTTCAATATTTTTCTCTTATGTATAATTAATGATTTTGTAGGCATTTGAAAGGTTTTATTACACATTTTTCGATTGGAAAGATAAAGAATATGAGGCTGGCGATATTGCATTCTTAAGTGATTTAAGCATCATGAATACTTTGTAGGACTATAAGTTAGTAAAATTCTTTTGACATAAAAACATGGGATCACAGGTCCTATTATTAGAGAAATTGGTTAAATGTTAGGACCCGGATGACCAACTATTTTTCTTGGACCGTGACATATTGTGGCTAGACCTAGAGGATGTGTATTTCATAATAGGCTTGTTCTAACATGGGGCATAGGCCATCCCATTAGGTGGCAAAAGTGGAACTAGTGACTTCGTTAATGAGTATGTTGCAGAATAATGTCACCTCTAGGTGTGGAAGACCAACAAGAAACTTCCCATCAAGGATGTCACTGATCTCCCACTCTGCATTATTCGTTTTAATATCACCTCGTTAATTGGGTCTACATAAATTAACCTAACATCAAATTCCAATGTGTAGCTTGTACTGGGTGTCTTAATATTAGGGTGTTTGACTAGTGTTTGAGACTATTGACAAAATTAAGGGATCAACTAAATAAACTGTGTGTAGGATATGGCGACAGAAACAATTTTGTTATGGGTCTATCTTGGTGTTTTTATTCTTAGAGTGGATTCCATAAATGAGGCCTCCAAATTCTACACCCTTTAGTGGGTTGAGTGAACCTAATATAAGGAGATGAAATGACCTCGTGGCTTGTGTTAGTGGACATTTACCCATGAGTTACTTTAGATAGCAATTCCTCAATTGGAGGGATGAATAGATATTTCTCTTCAAGTAATTCCGCTATATAAGGAGTAATTTCACATAGGACCATGATCTTGCATTACCTTTCAAGTATCAATGGAGTGATATTGGTAAAAATAACAAATTTATGTAGGCCTTTTTAAAATTATTATTATTATTATTTTACTAGTTTAATTTCGTATTGGTTTTGGACTTTATATATATGTATATGTTTTTTGGTATGTATTGTAAATAATTATTGTGATTCATTATGACACAAACATGGGACCAATACGACTAGTGAGGATAACCTCTAACAACGATAGGGGATGAGAAGAGTAGGGGTTGAGGACAATGCTATTGAGAACCTCTACATGTTGTATAGAATCTACGAAGGCATGAAGACAGGAGGATATGGCACCAAGATTATAGTGGCATGTTGTGGGGATACCTTGTCACTTTTGCCATTTACTAAGGAAGGTTGCCAAGGTGATTATTTGTAATCAAGAGATGCACACACTTTGGGAGGATGAGATTATACTTTCCCTTTTTCTACTATGGTAGCTATTTAGTTATTCTTACAAAAAAATAGTAGATGATGTATCATGATGCCCATGTATTCCAATTTTTTGCACTACATATTTTTGGGACACGATGATGTACTTGCACACACTACAGGAATTCAAATGATTTTTTTTTAAGTTCGCAATTTCTCATGCATGCTTGTAGTTTGATAGAATGTGGCATGTTCCAATCTAGCACATAATTAGTTGATGAATTAGCCAACACATTTAATTGTTGGGCATGGTGTTTGGTCAATTTAGTATTGTCTAAATTTCTATCATAAATTGTCAACCCGGGGCTCGTAAGCTGATGAAGTGAAGTGTACAATATATACTTAAGCAGCCCTTCCCATCTTTTGCATTTTTAGTTTATGTCTCAACCTTATCTTCCTAATCGTGATGTGATGGAAGTTATAAAACAACGTGAGTGAATGTGTGTGTATGTGGCGCAGATTTCTAACTGCTTCATTGATTTTAAAGAACTGAACCAATAACTTGGAATGTAATTAAAGCTTCGATGAAAGTAAACATCAAAACAATAGACCCAAAATGGCACTAGTCAAAATACCTTTACTGCTGAGTAAGAATGGAAAATGACATCTACATTAAACCTAGCTGAAAGCAATAAACAACTACTCTAACCTCTCTCTACTGAATCTTAAAAGCAATTGCAAAATTAAGTGACAAATCACACTACTTAATCTCCCTTACACATTCTGCCTTAGCTTTAAATGATTCATGTGAAAGACAGTTAGAGTGAATTAGCAATATGAGTCATAAAACTAAATAAACCAAGCTGAAATTTAAATTGATATGTTGCAGGTCCCCATAAAAGTTAGTGATTCATGATAAAAAAGAACCATCAAGAGATTAGCAACTTGACAAAACTTGATAAAGTAAACTAGGCAAGGAAACTAACTAAGCAAGGAAACTAATGAAAATCAAAGTGAAAGTCAGCAGTTTAGATAAGACAACTTCAGATGCCACTAGTGTTAGAAAGAAGGAAAAGAACACTGTCCCGGGCTCCTAACAAAGCTGTAAAAACACACACTGATCAGTCATGAAAAGTACAGAAACGTAAAGCAGCATGATTCAAACTTTACATTAATATACATGGTGAATTAGAGAAAAAGGAATGCAGGAAAGCAAATTTTAAAAAAAAAACTACTGTAAATGGTTGTAGCAGACAGGGGCCCTCCATCCACTTCAACCAATTAAAAAGATCAGCTACGCAGGTAAGAACAGAACTTTCTTCTTGGTATTCAATCAGCACATAACAAAATATAGTAGGGAGCGTAAACGCTATGTAAAGGAGTCTTGAAACAGAGTTTACAACAGAAAAAGACTAACTTCCAAAAAACTCCTCAATCAGCGTGTAGAAACGCTTTATTTATAGCAGGAACACAAATTGTTCTGTGCGTAAACTAAGCTAACTAAAAGCTATGCAAAAGACACGTTCAGTAGCACCGTGCACGGATTTAGGAAACGGTCATCATGGTTGATAAATCTGCTGTTGGATTCTTGTCCCCTACAGTCTTCGTGGCTAAAGAAGAGGCCAGTTGTGACTTTCGTGTTCCACCTGAACACGCAGAGCCATGTCACCGTTTGCAACCTTGCCGTTTGACCAGAGTTACCTCCACGTTGACCAGGGGTGTAGACGGCTAGTTTGGCTGAGCTGACAACACACGCACCATGTACACAGTCATACAAACTTGCCCATGTGGCTCTTTCCTCTAGAGGACACCTGGATCATAGCAAACAAGAAAATGGCTGCGGAATCTGGGATTGGCTGCGGAATCAGAGATTGGCTGCAGAAACCCTGTATCAGCTGCGGAATTGCAGCACTTGAACCAAAAATCTAAACCAACAGTCAATCATTAGCACAATTAGCAAATCATGTTAAAAAGTCCTATAATGCAATGAATTGAACAAGTTGATAAAGGAAATGATGACAAAAGAAGGAAATGAGTAGGAAAAGGATGTTGGGAGGATGGGTAAATAAGTGCAGGTTTGAGGCTCAACATACCCCCACTGTGAAGGTGTTGCATGTCCTCATGCAACCAAAACTTTGTCATGATTTTTCATTTCATATGCTCAGATGCCTCTGCCAAGACATCCAACCTTCTCCTTTTTCTTCTTGCTGCCAAATTTGTTCTTGGTTTTCTAACCAAACACCTAAAAAGGCCCTGCTCAATTTCTTGCATTTCCTCTTCAATTTCCTATTCTTTTTCTGCCAAAGACCCAAGTGAAGCATTGTGTTGTCGTGGACAATTTTGTCCACCTTGCTTTGTTCTTTCAATGCTTCATTCTCCTGCTTAATATGCCGGTTCAGGACTTCCAGTTCAAATACCTCTTGTTTTAGAGATTTGACTTGTTCCTCAAGGGGCACTATAGTGCTTGGACCGGCAACTGATTGCTCTAAGTCTCCAAATAATCATATGCCTCCTGCTGGTCAGGGTCAATGTCAGGTGTTTTTCTTGGTCTATGTTCAAACTTAATTTCTTTGTGTTTCTTTTTGGAAGGGACTTTCCTCTCGTGGAGGAGTTGGCTCAGTGTCTAGCTGAGTTGGAGTCTTTTCAGGTGTGCCCAAGTCAATGAAATGTGACTGTTTTCTTTGGTCACACTCTTTTTCTCTTCAGTCTACTGCTTCTTCTTACTTGTATATTAGTGTTCTTTTGCTAGCTGTTTGTTTTTCTTCTGTTTCTTTTTGAGAGGGCAGTGGCTTGGAGTTGTGCTAGTCTATCAGCTAGTGTTTGGGATTCTTCTTCAATTGAGGGCTCAGGTGAAGGAAATGACTCTTGCACAATGGCTTTCCCTTTATCTCCCTTTTGTCTTTTAGTTCTGTCTCCCTTTTTCCTTTCTTCTTGGGCAATTTCTTGAACAGTTTCTTCAGCAGTCTCTTGGGCAGTTTCTTCAATTTCTACAGCAGTTTCCTGGGCAGTAATTTCTTTCCCTCTTCTCCTACTTCTCTTTGGTATCCTAGGAGAGCTGCTAGAGGCTTCAGCTACCTCTTGAAAATGGTTTCTAACTAGAAACTTCTCCCATGTATCATTTTTAGTTTTCAACTGCTCCTCAATTAAAATTTTAATGAGTCCATGGTGATACAAGTGGGGTTCAATGTTTCCCACGTGTTTCTGAACATTGGCAGTCATCTTCTTTATACTAGCTAACAAGAAACAAGGTAGGTTGATAGCACGGTCATCCATAAAGTGCATCATGATTCTTGCATGGTATACATACATGACACCGAAACAGCCTTCACATGTTAAAAATTTTTGAACAAGCAACAGTAATGAAGTCCATTCTTCTTTAATGATACGTACAGGGATTCCCTTAGTGAAAATGGAGGTATCCATACGTGGATTCTTGAGCATATTTCTCCACTCTTGATCTTCAACTGTTTTGTTTTTGAACCAGCGTTCTCCTTTTTGAGGCAAATCGGTTGTTGTTGCCAAGGTGCTCTCTGTTATGGTGAACTGCAGGTCTCCTACCTCCATGGTTTTCCCATCAAATGACCGGGCAAATGCTTTTGTCACCTCTTTATTGTACCTGTTAAATTTCTGAATGAACTTCAGCCATTTGGCTCTCTGTAGTGCTTCTTTTATCTGTGGGTAACCCTCTAAAAATTTCGAACCCTCTGGTTCTGGTCTTAACAATTTCCCCATTTTTGGCTCTCAGTTTTACTTGAAGCTCTGACAGTGGGATATGGACGCTTGAGGAGAATGCTCACGGGAAAACTAGGGGAATTACGGTTGTAACAAGTAATCGTAATGTAATAAACGGTATGGTGCAGAACTTGTGATCAGGGTTTTGAACAGTGAGGTGAGGAAAAAATAAAGAGGGATTTACAGTGAGAATGTGAGTGGTGTATGAAAACGAGAATGGAAATGGTGGTATGAGAGTAGAGAACAATACGGCATGAGTTTATGCATGCGGGTGCAATGGTCAAATCCGTAAGCGTCGGGTGGCTACGTACACTTGGCTGCGGAAATGATCATATGTAGAGCCGTAGTACACTGGTATACGTCACTGAGGTATGAGTAGTTAATGGAAGAGCAGCTCGTATCAAGTTCAAATCAATAGCAATTAGGAAACCGTTAGGAGGGTGATGAGGTGGATTAGGCGTGATTGTGGACGAGGAGTGGGATAATCTTGTCAATCATTGCATTAAGTGACTCCTACCATGATTTGAAAACCATGCATAAATGACATTAAACTGTTGGTTAAAAATTTGGAACATACCTTTATACGTTTGCATTTGATCCCTTTGTTGATTATGGTGGCTAACTTTTGATTGCTTTCTGGCCTTGTAGGTGCTATGTATCCTTGCTGCCCTTTGATGATGATACCTTTGACTGTAAATTTTCCTTTTTGAAACAGAATTGCTTTGATTGTAGAGACATAGTGTATTGGTTGCGGAAACTTGGTATGAGCTGCGGAATCTGCAACAACACTTTTCTGCCTGCACAAAGATGATTAGAACAAACTTATCTGAATGGAATAGTCCTGAGAGGGACTTTATTGGTGGAAATGAGATGGAATTAATGAACTGGAAGAAAAATGAAGTGGAATGGAGATGATAAGATGGATGAAATGGCGGATGAGATGGAAAGAGAAAGAGAAAATTTTTTATTTTGAAAATATAAAGTGTTAGGTGACCCTGATTTTCACCTTATATTTTCTGCATAAGACCGCCAATCCAAGATTGGTTTTCAGGCTTATACAAGAGACTTTTTTTTCTTTTTTTCTTTTTTTTTTTCTTTTTTTTTTTAAGAACAGAAAGAAACAAAGATTAGGCTGATGGAGGAGAAGAATTCTTCTCCACTAGCCTCATTGCAGAATTTTCTTGGAATACTTTGACAAAGTCCTCTTTTGAGAGTGGCTTATGATAGATTTTCAAACGGTGGCCATTCACAATAAGAGGAGTTTGGAACTCATCAATAGTCTTGATTCGGACTACTCCATTACTTAAGACTTCATCAATCTCATATGGCCCAAGCCAATGAGTTTGAAATTTTCCTTTGATGAAGTCTTTAAACTTGGAATCAAACAGTAAGGCCCAATCTCCCTCTTGAAACTTTCTCTCTTTAATATATCTGTCATGCCACTTAGCTCTTTGATGTTGAACTAGATCAGTTCTTAGGATTGCATCTTGTCTGATCTCATCTAGCTCATTTAGCTGTTCCATTCTGTGCTTTTGGGCTTCTGATAGATTCATCCCCAACTGAACTGCCATCTTGAAGGTCTTGACTTGAAACTCAATGGGGAGCAGGACTTCTTTCCCATAAACAAGTTCATAGGGAGAATTTCCTGTTGTGTTCCTCCATGTAGTTCTGTAGGCCCATAAGGCTTCAGGAAGCCTTTCTGCCCAATCTCTTCTGTGGAGATGAACAGTTTTG
>APFE031366133.1:0-14814 GCA_000404065.3 Pinus taeda
TATGTTTTGGTGAATCCCTCTGAGTGAAAGAGGATGAATATGTCTCTGTAAATTCTCAGGTGAAAACAGAGTTTTGGTTTAATGTTGTTTTTGGTAAATCCCTCTCAGCAAAGAGGATGAATGTGTAACTGTGAATTTATTTTAATGAATGGAAATCTTTTATGGTGGTGCATTACTCTGTTCAGTGAATTTTTTTAAGGGTAAAGATCATGGAGTAGAGCAAAGGAAACAGAGCATTGGCTCTGTGGTGTTTGTCTGGTTTTGGTATTTTCCCATTGCAAACGAAAAATACCCAACAAAGAATTGGAAAAATGTTGGGTAATGCGCAACTTACCCGCGAGAATTGAACACAAGATTGCAATACACCCAATCAGCGTGATCTTCATGGCTGCCATTTTTCTCAGAGGAATTGAGCGACAGGAAAAATCTACAGGCAGACGTCCAATTTATAACAAGTTCTATAGTGATGGGTCAAGTGAATGCGCCGCCGCATGCGACTGGCTGCACCGTGCAAGAATGTGTTCGCTGAATTGATTAAGGCGCTTTCCTCGTAATTTTCCTGTTCCTTCCATTCCTTCTCAATGCAGACTTTCAACAATTTCTGGTTTTGTCCTCAACGTTCTAGCCAAGTCCCCAGTCAAAGTCTTTGGTTATCAAAATGAATGGATTAATGCACTTTCCTTGCAATGTCTGTTTCAGCTTTTTCACCACATATCTAGAAGACGTAAAGGCACAGACACTTTTGTTCCACATAAATGCACACTGTCGACAATTTCTTTGTTCGTTTCTTCCTCCAGGCCTCAAAGTCTTCGCATATTAACAAAAATATTTCCACTTTTTGAGTTGGAATTGAACCAGGGTTGCAGAGGCATTGACTTTCAACAATTTCTGGTTTTGTCCTCAACTTAATAGCCGTCCGTCCCCAGTCAAAGTCTTTGGTTATCAAAATGAATGGATTAAGGCACTTCCTTGCAATGTCTGTTTCAGCTTTCACCACATGTCTAGAAGACGTAGAGGCACGGGCACTCTTGTTCCACATATATGCACACTGTCAACAATTTCTTTGTTCGTTGCTTCCTCCAGGTCTCAAAGTCTTCGCATATTAACAAAAATATTTCCACTTTTTGAGTTGGAATTGAACCATGGTTGCAGAGTCCGCCATTAACGTTCAACCACTCTAGTGGGCTAAGAACATTCTTCGTTTGTAGTATTCCCCGCGTAAGATAACGGCCAGTCACCCGGTCTTCCTTCTCGAATCAGTGCGTGAAAATTGTTGGAGTTTTATCAAAATTCCATAACAGACTAACAAAAAAAATGCTCTCTTTTAACACTTTGTCTTTAATAGAGAAAACTGAAAATCGCTTGCTGGAAAGGGCGGATAATTCAAAACAAAACTGGAAAACAGAACCATACTCTCTTTTGCATAGCGGGAAAAATGTTTGTGGAATACGGTGTTTTAGCAACGCTCAAAATGGTGTAACAGCAACGTGCGATAGTGTAACAGCGACACTAAAATAAGTTGTATTCATAAACAGTGAACCAAATGATACAAATTCGTCTTCCTCACATAGAGAGATTACAAGAGGAACACTTTAGTTCCACAAACCAATTTTCTTTATCTCAGAAAATTACAGGTTCAGTACTGTGTGTTTACAAAAAAGACACTCTATCGTTCTTCTAACCTTAAAACAAAATTGTTCTTCATTACATTTATAGGAAAAAACATATATGAGTTTAAACAATAACATAATCAAAATATCTTCTAACGCTTATTTGTGTATTGATTGCAGCAAGCGGTGATGCCTTTCTCAAGAAATCAAGTCGGCGGTTGCAAGGGAATTCAATTCTGAGATTTTAATGCACATTAATGTGCAAAACATCAAGAGCGACTTTCCGGCATCGAACAGCCTGAAATATCTATGAAAAATCAGATTTCTGTCTAGCTGTTTATGTTGCAGTTGGAATTAAATTCCAACGCTCCCCCTTAATTTCAACTACTTCATACCGAGGCATTTCCTGAAATGATCAAAACTTTTCTTTGCTAATGGTTTTGTCAAGATGTCAGCTAGCTGATCCTCTGTTCTGTAGTGCTGCAAAACAATCTCACCATTGTTAACCAATTCACGTATGAAGTAAAATTTGGTATCTATGTGCTTTGTTCTTCTATAAAAAACAGAGTTTTTAGACAATGTTATTGTTGAGCTATTGTCATAGTAAATCATTGTGCCATTTTCTTATTCATGACACAAATCTCTCAGAACTCTTCTCATCCACAGTGTTTGGAATGTTGCTGCTATTGCTGCCACATACTTTGCCTCTGCTGTTGACAAAGACACAACTGGTTGCTTCTTGGAAGCCTATGAAATGGCTCTCGATCCCATATGAAACACATATCCTGATGTGTTTTTCCTATCATCAACACTTTCAGCCCAATCACTGTCAGTCTAACCTGTCAACATGAAACTTTCAGAAGAGGAGTATAAAATACCAAACCCCTTCGTTCCATTCACATACCTTAGAATCCTCTTGGCTTCCTGCCAATGAGTCTCTTTCTGTCTTTCCATAAATCTGGAAATTAAACTCATAGCATGGATAATGTCTGGCCTAGTTGCAATCAAGTACATAAGGCTGCCAACTATGCTCTTGTAAAATTTTGGATCAAAATCCTTGGTGTTGTTTTCTTTGGTCAATTTCAACCCCACTACAGTTGGAGTCAAAGCCCCCTTGTTGTTCTGCATGTTAAATCTCTTCAACACTGTTTCTACATATTTATCTTGAGAAATGAAAACACCATTTTCACTTTGGTCTACTTTGATTCCAAGAAAATATCTTAAGAAGCCCAAGTCAGTCATTTCAAATTCATTTTTCATGACTGCTTTAAAATCAACAATGAGAGAAGCATCATTGCTAGTAAAAATCAAATCATCTACATATAAAACAACAATAATAATATTACCATCATTATCCTTTATGTAGAGTGTGGGTTCACCATCAACTTATCAAACCCATTCTCAATCAGATAAGCATCTATTCTTCTATACCATGCTCTTGGAGCTTGCTTCAGCCCATAAAGAGCCTTCTTCAGCTTGCAAACTTTATGCTCTTGGCCATCAACTTCATAACCTAGAGGTTGTTCAACATAAACCTCTTCTTTTAACACTCCATTCAGGAATGCAGATTCAACATCCAACTGATAAATCTTCCATTTGTGTTGTGCTGCAATAGACAACATTGTTCTGACTGTTTCCATCCTTGCTATTGGTGCAAAGGTTTCATCATAGTCTTTTCCTTGTTGCTGTTTGTAGTCTTTCACAACAAGTCTTGCTTTGTGCCTGTCAATCTTGCCTTCAACATTGCTTTTGCTCTTATAGACCCACTTAACTCCAATGGCATCTTTGCCTTCAGGGAGGTCCACTAACTCCCATGTTTTACTCTTTTCAATTGCACCAATTTCTTCATTCATTGCTTCAATCCATTTACCTTCATTTACATCATCTTCAAAATGAACTGGATCATCAACATGAGAATACAATGCGAATAATGAATTCAGACCGATATTGTTACCTACCTCTCCTTGTTCATAAAACTCATTTAGATTTATGAATCTTGGTCTTCTTGGTGTGCTTGGAGTTCCATTCGAACTTGAGGGTATTTCTGATCCCTGTGGTGTGCTTGGAGAAGCTCTTCCTTGACTTCTTAAGGCTGTTCGAATTCCAGCTTGTGGTATGGTTTGTTGAATTTGCTGTGGTGGAGGAGGAGCCACCAAGGAAGGATTATTTGATGCTGTCCCTTCCTCTTCTTCTTCATGAGACACAACTGTCTTCACATTCACTGTTTTTTCTAAGCTTCCATCCCAAGCTTCATTTTCAATGAACTGCACATCTCTGTTTACTATCAATTTCTTAGTGGATGGATTATAGAGTTTGTATGCTTTTGACTCATCACAATAGCCAATAAATACACACTTCTCCCCCTTACTATCAAGCTTTTTCCTTAGTTGATCCGGTACATGTGCATAACCTACACAACCGAATAATCTCATGCGAGTGACAATTTGCTTTTGACCACTCCATGCTTCTTCTGGTATTTTGCTCATGACAACTTTAGTTGGGCATCTATTCAAGATGTAAACTGCGCAAATGACAGCTTCTGCCCAATACTCATGCGGCAAGCATTTTGCCTTTAGCATACCTCTGACCATGTCAAGAATGGTCCTATTCTTTCTTTCGGCAACACGGTTTTGCTGAGATGTATACCTTGCGGTGAACTGCTTTTATATGCCATTCTCTCTGCAAAAATGCAAAAAGTCTTGGGAGATGTATTCTCCTCCTTTATCTGTTCTGAGCACTTTGATGTAATGCCCACACTGCTTCTCAACAAGAGTTTTGAAGTGACGGAATTTCTCAAACACTTCACTCTTCTGTTTCAGCATATACACCCATGTCTTTGTAGTGTAATCATCAATGAAAGTTAAAACATATTTATTTCCGGCAAATGATGGTATTTGCATCAGTCCACACACATCAGAGTGAACAATTTCCAAGGGTGCTTTTGCCCTTATTCTCTTTCCTGCTGGAAAGCTTTCTTTGTGTTGCTTGCCCAAGATGCAGCCTTCACAAAGTCTGTCTGGATTTTCGATCAACAACAATCCCTTTACCATTCCCTTTTTGTGCAACAGATTCAGGCCTTCGAAATTGAGATGTTCAAATCTCAAGTGCCACAACCAATTCACATCTTTCACTTGTTCCTGAAAGACTTATTGTGTTACAGCCGCAATAGTTCTTCCTTCCTTCAAATCTGCACTGAGTTTTGGAGGAAACATCCTATTGCTGGTCATATGCACCTATGCAATGATCTTCTTACTTGGAGGTATGTCTCTGATTGTACACGTATCATCTTTGAAGAACACGTTGTAACATTTGTCAATGAGCTATCCAATGCTCAAAATATTACATTTCAAACCAGGTACATAGTATACCTCTGGCACAATCATCTGTTCTCCATTTCTTGCTCGGATACTAACTATGCCCTTACCCTTGACAGATATCTTACTATCAGTTCCTGCTGTTACCTCAGATTTCACATTTTTATCCATATTGGCAAACATTGCAATATTTCCAGTCATATGATTACTGCAACCTGAGTCTAAGAACCAAAAATCTTTTTGTTTGTCTTGTGCAATGTTACATGTTAATAGCACATTCTTTGGATTCTTATCTTCTTCATTTGCAAAATTAGCATTCTGCCTACTATTCATGTCATTTTGTTTTTTTCTACATTCATTGGCGTAGTTCCCATATTTCTTACAATAATGACATTGGACTTGGGTTTTGTCATACCTTTGTCCATGAGCTTGTTGTTTGCTTGAACCTTCATGTTGGTTCTGATTGTAGCTCCTTCCGCTTGTGCTTGCAGGATAATACTTGCCTCTATTTTGGCTTCTTCCATGACCTCTGTTATTTACTCTGCCTCGACCTTTTCCTTGGTTGAAAGACATCTGAGTCTTGAATGCTTGCTCAAAAGAGGAATCTGTTCCTCTACTCAGTCTGTGTTCCTGAGACATAAGATAAACACTTAGTTCATCTACCATGAACCGTGAGAGATCTTTTGTTTCTTCTATTGCTACCACAACAGCTTCAAACCTTGAGGGTAAACATCTCAAGATCTTTTCTACGATCCTTCTTTCTTCAAGAATTTCACCATGATGATCTGTTCTATTTTACTTCACCTGTTTACTATTCTTATGATTAATGAAGTTATGATGCACTGATTAAAGATCAACATTTAATGAATCATAAGTTTACTGATATACGTTGGTTTCCTTAGACACAGTAGCATATATACGTAGTTTCCCATAACTGAAGTAGCGTAGACAAATCTGATTGTGAAATGAAAAATAATTGATTTGATAATACTGATTCACTCCCCCCTCAGTGTTATTTCCAACAATTGGTATCAGAGCTAGGTCATTCAGAAAAAATTGATCGCTTGGAGGAAGATCTATCATCATGAGTAGTTACGAAAAAGAGGCATCTATTAGGCGACCAATCTTTGATGGGAGCAACTTCGTCTATTGGAAGGTAAGAATGACAACCTATCTTCAATATCTTGGTACAGAATTTTGGGATATCGTGGAAGCAGGATACACATTTCCATCAACAATTCCTACATATACGACTGGTAAGAAGGAGTATGAAACAAATACAAATGTTGTCAATACTCTATTAGGGAGTTTATCTCAATCAGAATTCATCAAGGTTATGCAGCTCAAAATCGCAAAAGAAATATGGGACAAAATCATTCTGAGCTCTGAAGGAGACGATCAGGTAAAACGTGTAAAACTACAAACTCTTAGTATTCAATATGTAAATATCAGAATGCACAATGATGTGGCTAATTATTTCTTAAGTAAAGATGAGATTGTTAATCGTATGTAAAACTTGGGTGAAGAAATAAAAGAAGTTACCTTGGTTGAAAAGGTTCTAAGATCTTTGTCTTCTAAGTTTGAATCAAACGTTTTTGCCATAGAAGAAAAGAAGAATCTACAGAGCATTACCATGTCACAGCTACATTAAATCCTAACTGCTTTTGAAATGAGAAAAGGGGGACCATCAGACAAGAGAGAAGCTACATTCAAAGCTTCAGGAAAAGGAGATTACAATGAGTCAGGACATATGTCAGAAAGAGAGGAAGAATCAAACTTTGTCAAGAACCTTCAACGGGGTTCTGGAAGATTTATAGATAAGCTATCTTTCAAATTCTTTTCTTGTGGAAGAGTCGATCATTATTCAGCTAAGTGTCCTCATAAAGATAAGCTTGACAAAGGTAAGCAACCAATTATATGGAACAAAAAACATAATGTAAGTAAGAAGAGCTATTATACACATGAAGACAGTGATGGATTTTCAATTAGTGATGAAGATGAAAAATGTAATGATTATAGACTTTTGATGGATTTTGAAGATGATGATTTCTTTGATGCTATAGATGAAGATGATCTATATGAAGAAATTTCTAAACTTAAAATCTATTTAGAAAAAAAGAGTATGATCATAGATACTCTAACATTCCAACTTGCTGAAAGAGAAAAACACAGTGAAAAGTTAGAATGTGAAATTGTGGGACTTAGAAAAGATATTGAGAAAATAAAAGCTCTTAATCTAAGATTTGCTAAAGGCTCTAAAACTTTAGATGAGATTATCAAAGTGCAATGTTCTCCTCTAATCAAGACAGGCCTTGGATATTCTAAAGAAGCATGTCAAGCACAAAAGCCATCCACCTCCAAAATTTATCTAGATGCAGCAAGGAGAAGTGAACAGGCTGGCAATCGACAACAAAGGCATAAAGCAGATCACTAGGTAAATCAGGGTCAATCTACTTCAAGGCTGAACAAAGATTAGCAAGTAAATTGGGGGAAATCTACTTCAAGGATGAACAGAAGTTACAACCAACCGCAGATAAATCACTCTCAATTTGGCTATGGAAACTACAATCACCTCGAAAGTAGGTCTGATAATCACAGGAATTTCTTCAATGGCCAATGTTTCTCTTGTCATAAATTTGGACACTAAGCTACTCAATGTGTAGCCTACAAGACCATCATGACTAGAGAAGCACAAAATCAAAGGAGTGTGAGTGGGATCATGAAAAGGACTTATAATAACTTTTCTGCCCATGAAAATGAAATAGAATGTTCTATTTGTAACAACTTCAGTCATAAATATTCTGGATGCCCAAAACATATGAAAGGTGATAAAGAAAAACTTCAGTCATATAGTGTCGTAGAAAAGGAAAGGAATGTCTCATTTGGAAATGACACCCCTGCACTCATAAAAGGTAAAGGTTCTGTTCTTTTGAAAGAAAAGGTCAAAGCTGGAAATGTTATGTATGTTGATGGCTTAAAGAATAATCTACTGAGTGTCAGTCAAATGTATGATCAAGGAAATGAGGTAATATTTCGATCAAATGGATGTATTATTCGTGAGCTTGATACAGGAGAAATAGTGATCAAAGGCATAAGAACTCCAAATAATTTATACATACTCAAGGGAGGACAACAATGATATCTAAGCAAGAATGATGAACATTGGCTATGGCATAGAATATTGGGGCATCTAAACTTCTCACAAATAAGGAAAGTATGCAAATATCAGGTGGTTCGTGATCTCACTGACATCAGAATTCCAAAAGATACAATATTCAAATCATGTCAATTTGGCAAGCAAACCAAAACTAGTTTCCATGAGAAGGAAGGATCAACTGGTAAGGCACTTGAGCTTGTCCATACTGATGTATGTGGTCCATCTAGGAAACGGTCACCTCAAGGAGAAGAATAATTCATATTATTCATTGACGACTTTTCCAGGATGTGTTGGATAGGACTCGTAAAGCATAAAGACGAAGCTTTCGAAAAGTTCAAAGAATTCAAAGCCTTTGCTGAAAATGAATCAAATCACAGAATAAAATGCCTCAGGGGTGATTGAGGAGGGGAATTTACATTAGTTGAATTTTTCAATTTTTCTGAAGAACATTGAATAAGAAGGGAATTCTCAACTGCAAGGACTCCTCAGCAAAATGTAGTAGAAAGGATGAATAGAACGGTTCAACAAATGGTTCCTGCTATGCTTGACGAATTTGGAACTCCCGTAACCTTTTGGGGTGAAGATGCATTTGCTTCCGTTACTATTCTCGACAACACAAACGTCCAGGTGAACAAAACTCAAACTCCTCATGAAATTTGGTATGGTAAGACTCCTATGGTAAAATACTTCAAAATAAAGACGGTATCTTTTTATCACAAACCAAGTACCTCAAGGAGATCTTGAAGAAATATGGCATGAAAATTCGAAACCAGTATGTACCGCTATGTTAATAGGATGCAACCTCAGTGCAAATGACGATTCAATAGCAGTACGTCAACCAACCTATAGATCCATGATTTGTAGCTTCTCTATCAGACAGGTACCTGACCAGACATCATGCATGTAGTGGGAATAGTTGGAAGATTCCAGGTAAATCCAAAAGAAGCACACCTTCAGGTAGTTATAAGGATTTTCAAATATCTTCAAGGAACACAAAAATATGTCTTATGGTATCCGAGAGATATAGATCTCACACTTCATGCATATATAGATGCAAATTGAGCAGGAAGCATGGATGACAAAAAAGAACTAGTGGTGATGCATTCTTTATGGGTTCCAGATTAGTATCTTGGTTGAGAAAGAAACAAAGTTCAATTGATTTATCTATAGCTTAAGAAAAATATGTGGTTGCTGCATCTTGCTGCACATAACTCCTCTGGATGATGAAAAATTTGCAAGATCTTCAAATCACTTGTACTCCACCTATCTCCATTTTATGTGATAATACAAATGCAATTAGTATTTCAAAACATCCAGTCATGCATTCAAAGAGCAAGCACATACCTATCAAATATCATTTCCTCCGGGAACAAGTGCTTAAACAAAAGGTCAAATTGGAGTATGTTCCGTCCAAGGAACAGGTTGCTAATATGCTGACCAAACCACTGCCCGGGGAGACATTTGAATACTTCAGAGAGAAGCTGGGAGTAGTTGACGCATCATCTTGTTGTTGAAACTTGTCTGTTTCAGAGAAAAGTAGGTGTACGTGAGTTTCATGTGTGGCATCCGCGTACATACACTGGGATCTGTGGATACAATCGCGTATATGTTGATTTGAAGACAGACAGTGGGGCAGGCTCAGGATGAAAAGAGTCTGATATGGGTCTGACAGAGACCATCTAGCACAGGTTCAAGGGGAGCATATATACTTCTAATAATGCATTGTTTGCATTATCTTAGGAGATCTTGGTTCAAGTTTACAATTGTTTTTGGTTTCATGTGGAACAGGTGTAGAGGGAGAACATGGTTGCTCGTCTGCATGATGATTGACAGGTGCTGCTGATGATAGTTGTTGATCACTATCATAGTCTTGTTGTAGATATTTCGTCTCTATGTCATGTATTTGTTTTCTTATCAAGGTCACGTAACGGCCTACTTTGGTTTCCCCACTACACCTGGGATGGATGACGTAATGTTCTTGTTTTATCATGTGTAAACCTTTGGTGTAACCCCACTTGGTTGGGTGGATGAGTCAATATTGGTATATCCCCACTTGGTTGGCAGATGGATGTATGTATGAGTCTTTGGTTATAGGAAGGTCATTTATGATGTATAAAGTCATGTTTCTTCTTGTAGAACATCTTCTTATAGAACTTGCCTACAGTTAGGGGGAGCATAGACAACACAACAGAGCTGAGATTTCAGCATATACTCAGGGGGAGCATAACCCTTTGCACTTGATGAGAAAGGGGGAGAATGACTTTGAGTGACTTGGGGTTGCCATCAAGTCCAAAGGGGTTGATTGTTGGCATTATTACATAGGTTGGGCGCTATGACACAGGTGTTGTCCTTGATGGCAACTCAGTCAAATGACAAATCACAGTTCAAGCTCTCAGAATGAAAGAAAAAGAGATATATGCAGGTTCCTCTTAACCAAGTCGCATATACACGTGGGTTCAATGATCAAAAGGCACGTATACATATGCGCACACTTTGATGCAAGGAAAAGCGCGTACATGTGGGAAAACTTATTTTTTGTCCATGGTATTTAGTTCTTGGTATTTGAACCTATGGTTTTTAACCATGGTATCTCGTTCGAAGTGTTGAACCCAGGTATTTGGTCCAAGATAATGGTTCTAAGTGGTTTTTGGTCCATGGTATTGAGTAAGGCCTAAGACTATAAAAGGAGGAGAAGATCATTAGGCAAAGGCACTAAAATATTGAATATCTTATGAAGAACAAGATCTAGAATTGGGTTATGGTGCATAGCTGGACCTGAACCAAGGAGGAACCTGAGCGCTAGAAGAAGGATAAGTTCTATCGTTGGGTTAAGAACTTAAGGCTTGAATAGTGGTATCTTTGTGTGATTTTAATCTGTTATATTTGGTGCATGACTTGATCTATAAATCTGATAATTTGGGTATAACTCATGTCTGAATAAGTGAAAAGGGTAAATCATCTTTTATACATCTATACGCAAGTTCCACACAGCAGAGGTGTGTATACACACTGGTTCAGTAAGTCAAAACTACGTGAACGATGGTTTGCCTTAGTATAGAAGCATATGCACGCATGTTTCACATATTGAAATAGTGTACGTCTTGCAAAATAGGGTTTAGCTACTTCTGTTTATTACTACAGTGTTCTGGGTTCAGAATTGGTGTCTGGTTATTGTTATTGTTTTCTGGTTACAACATTCATAGAAGTGATTGTTTGAATCTGTTTTTGGTTGGTGAAAAGGAGATTGGTTGATGTAGATATATTTGATGTTTGGGTGATGTTATTCATGGATCCAATTTCAAAATTCATGGAACGTGATCCCTAGAAGAAAAGAGAAGGTTGTAGCCTTCCGTAGGTCTGCACTTATGTGCTAGTACATCAACTAGTACAAGAGCTAAGGGGGTTGTAGCTCCCTTCTAGGAGAAGTTGGAGAACGAGAGAAGGTTGTAGCCTTCTGCAGGTAGAAGCATGCATACTTCTATAAGACTGCACCAGTACAAAAATATTGTAAAAAGAAGTTTCTTATTAAAAAGATAGAGATGAATTGCAGCAGGTGATTTTTGCCCACATTGTGTTTCACCTTTCCATGTGTGTGATGATCTGTTCTGTTTTACTGCACCTGTTTACTGTTCTTATGATTAATGAAGTTTTGATGCACTGATTAAAGATCAAAATTTAATGAATCATAAGTTTACTGATATACACTGGTTACCTTGGACACAATAGCGTATATATGCAGTTTCCCATAACTGAAGTAGCATATACAAATCTAATTATGAAATGAAAAATAATGGATTTGATAATACTGATTCACCCCCCCCCCTCTCAATATTATTCCCAACAAAAACAAGGTTGCATTAGCTTTCTATTTAAAAATCTTGGTTACTCCCACAATAACCCACTTAAATTAATATTATAATAGGTTAAATTAATGTCATAGCATCTCATTTCGATTACTATAGCCCCTGGCCATTGCCAGATGGTAGGGACTAATAAGGAAACAATTCTTACATTGTAAAACAATTATGAAACAACAAATAGATATGTTTAAAAAAAGAATGCAAGTTGTTGGATATTAAATCACCGTGAAAATAAAGGATTGCCAACTTGATAACTGTCTACAAATAGTTGTGACCCCCTTTGTTAATTTACATAAAATGAGTGAAACATATTATTGGCACCAACTATTGCATTGAATACAATGGGCTGAAAGCCAAAAAAGGGGACTATAGCAACATGATCAAATATTTAAAATAATAAACTCATTATACATTTAAAGAAAGGAATATACATAGAGTAAGTGTACATAGAAAAACAAATAAAAACATATAAAAAATAGCATTTTGGACATATTTAATGATAAGTTTGTCGAATCCGAATGGAGAATATAAAACATAATCTTATGCCATTAGCTTTAGCATGGGAAAATGACAACATCCTTTTCACCAAAAATAAGCTCTAGTAAGTGACATGGTAAATATCTATATTGATGATAACAACAATATGACCTATATATCAATAACATAACTCAAGCATAAATAAGTTTACTACAGTGATAAGTGATAATCGGAGTAAGTTTGGATTTTATATTATAATATATTATATTATATGGATAATCGTATCTAAATTAATTACATTTCATAATGCTTTAAAATTGTAAGGGTTTTTGTGTAGTAAGATATTATAGCATTTGATAATTATCATATTTTTGAGAAGAAATTATTTTGATCTCTTAAATGTAAAGGAAGTCGTAAGAATCAATATTTCAATAATTAAAACTTTAAAGTGGGTAACAAAACAAAAGGAATTTCTTTCGACATAAGTTACACAAGAGTGAGGAAATGAAGCATGGAACATGATCCATAAGTTCTCTTTTCTAAGACAATCAAAGCCTAAGTAAATAAATTTCAAAGGAAGGTATAAAGCAATTTAGACCTGGAGCTAAATTGTTGGATAGCATTTTTGTTTAAAACAGAACCAATAAACTGGATGTAAGTTGTGATGGACATCTATAACAACTTGTGATGGAACGAAAGTCTCGGGAATAGTGGCCTAAGCAACATAGTTGAAATTTTTAAGTTTGAAGGTAAAAGGAAATAGTGTTGCTCCTACTTAGAGGTATCAACTCTACATTAAATGTAGTAAGCATAAATGAGCAAGATTAGAGTCAATTTTAAAAACATGGAAATTTACTAATAAAGGAATGCATTGGCTCCTAAAATATAGAAAACGAATCTAAATAATTCTTGATTCCTTGTACTCATGAAAGCAAAGAGATTAAAATTATTGTGAGTTGCAAACTCATAACACCAGATAATAGAATGGTTTACTAATATACCTATAAATTCCTTGTGATTGAATGGGTTAAGCTTTACTCACATCAAGAAGATGAGAGAATTTTGAATGATTGGTAATAGGGTCAATTGTAAGATCTCAACTCATGTGAGTCACTACAATAGGATAAGCAAGAATAGATGGAGGATAGACTTCATGAGTAATCTAATATATATATATATGTGTGTGTGTGTGTGTGTGTGTGTGTGTGTGTGTGTATGCGTGCCCATGCGCCAAATGATACAATTATAAACTACAAGAGAAGATTTTAAATTTGATTATTATTGGTCTTAAGCTCTTTTTTTAGAGTTTTGAGAAAATAGTATATGTTGGATAAGGATAGCATAGGAAAATATGTACATATACTTATGCTAAGATACACATCACCATAGATGTATATATTAAATATTTTAAGATGTATATATTAAATATTTTAAGGAGTCTCTTGTTCTAATATGAATTGAAAGACTGAAAGTGAATATGACTTTTATAAACATAAATAAAATTTTATTAAACTATTGTTTAGAACGAGAATTGGTTTACAAAATCACTATATCAAGATAACCACATTAATAAGACTATTAGGTATGAAAATGCACTAGAGAAGAACCCTTTAGCGAGTGCACCTAAATGAAAAAAAAAGGGGCACATGTAAGTCTACACTTCTTAGTCAATAATTCGTAGAATATTAGGTTTGAAAATGCAAGAGAGAAGAACCCTTTAGCTAGTGCACCTAAATGAAGAAAAAGAGAGGCACATGTAACCCTACAATTCTTAGTCTTCTTATTCAATAATTCGTAGAATATTAGGTTTGAAAATGCAAGAGAGAAGAACCCTTTAGCTAGTGCACCTAAATGAAGAAAAAGAGAGGCACATGTAACCCTACAATTCTTAGTCAATAATTCGTAGAATAAAGGGTGCAACCCCAAGAAGAGAATTATGAGAAACTGGCAGTTGAGGCGTGTTGAAAAAGCATGGTTGTAAGACTTGGTGACAGTTTTTGTAAATGTGTTAGAAAACCTACATAGATGAATCTAGCTAGTAAAGGTTGAACACACAGCTTTGCAGAGCAAAAACATTAAAAGAAAATTGAAAGAAGAAAAGAATGATTCATTAGAAAATATGTTACAATGCTCATTATATAGCATTACTGGGTGAAGATCCCAAGGTAATGAACTATAGTGGGTGAAGATCCCAAGGTAATGAACTATAGTGGTGATCAATGAGAAGACTCAACACCTACAACAAGTTCCGGAGATAACTAGTCAGTTGCGGAGTTAAAGAATGAGAAAATCAAGGAGTAAATCATGCAAAAGGAATATTGCATGCAATCCCATGCTCTAACTAAGAGTCTGCATGTAGATGTGTAGTAGTTGCATGTAGTCGCATGCTCTAACTA
>APFE031366139.1:8592-45512 GCA_000404065.3 Pinus taeda
TTATATTTCTAAAAATATATTTAGGAACCCGATTAAAAAAAAAATAATAAAAAAAAATTCCATTGTAATGAAGCTTTGTTTATTCGAGTGTTAATAAAATTGGCTTCTTTTAGTCTTAAAATATGATTGAAAAATTTAATGGACCGTTTTCTAAATGAATTTTTCTTCCTCCTTCCCGGGTTTACGTGCAATGGGGCCTTTGATGCAAATGGTAGGGAGGTTTGAAAATGAGATAGCAACGACCATGCAATCCATTGACGTTGATCTTATACCTACCCTTCATCCATTCCTATTCTTTTTTCTATTTTTCAAACTGAATCTCCCAAAAAGTTTGGAAACCCAACGACAAATTAATTGTCTAGAAACTTCCAGAAACTCAAGCAGACATGCCAGCAAATATGCTATCATCAAAATCCTCTTAAATAGATCTTTATACGTGTCATAGTTTTGGCACAACCTTCAAATTTGAGGTGTGGAATCAACTTCATGTCCAAATCAGTGACAGACATGACATTAAAATCATTTAAAATGCTTGCTACGTTTCATCAATTTTGCATAAGCAGTTGTTTATAATGCGACTTTTTGAAAGCTTTTCCGGTGGGTTTTTCTGGTCAATATTCGGCCGCAATTTATTGGAATCGCAAGTTTGATCACTAGTTTCTGCACAATTAAAGCGTCCCAGGGGTTTTTCAGGGTGCTAAAAAACCAGTTTGACTGCAACAAATCAAGATTTAACCTGAATTTCTTCGGCCAGATTCCGTCACCAAAATCTCAAAAAAATCATATTATAGACAACTCCTTTGACATAATCTTCGAATTTAATAGGAAGAATCAATTTCAACTTCCTTGCATGCTTGCTACTGGTATATATCGCTAACGACGATTCTATATCTCAAACTAAATTACTTGCTACTGATTTTGTGTATTTGAGAATCGCCACCACATCACTCCGCAAGTCTCAATCAGATTGTATGACTTATTAATGACACCCATGATTACAACTTCTGATGGGTTAATGGAAAATCTTAATGCAAAACTTAAAGATTTAATAAATTTATTTAAGTATTAATATGTTAATTCAAATTGTTTAGCGGTTGGAATTAATTTTATATAGCCATTTATGAGTCGACTTTTAAGGTTTGTAATAAGATTTTTGATGATGAGTTTCACTCATAAATGGCGAGTGTGGGATTAGTTCCCAGCACTAAACAATCTCAATATACCTTCTAGAGAAATCTTTAAATAATCAATACGTTAAGTTTTAGATAAATTTTAAATTTTTAAAACATTTAATGCTGTTTAAGATTGTTTTAATAGAAGATACAATTGACAGAATACATATTAAAAATTATGTTTAAATATTTTGTCACATATAATAAGTATTGTTTAATTAGATAAAATTTAGTTAATTAATGAATTTAATTTGATATATAAATATATTATTAAATAATATTTATCATTCGAACATATAGCTAGACTAAATGTTTTAGTAATGATAGAATCTACTTAATTAATCTAAAATGTATCACTATTTCCACATCATCTAATTCTATACATTATATCCTTTATATTCTATAATAAAATATATAAACAAATACATATAGCTAGATGAATATATGAAAATGTGTTTAATAATAAAAAGATCTAACTTAATTAACTAAAAAATGAATGTGCACTATATTTTTCAACATCATATAAATTTTACATTATATCTTTCCTAATTATATAATTAAATATATAAACAAATATAAAAACTTTGGCTAATCTATATATTTTTATATAAATCACATAACTATTTTTAATATCTATTCTATCTGTAAATTTAAAATACATTTTGAATTAAAAAATTAAAATAGAATAAAATATTTAAATTATTTATTAAGAATATATTAATTAACTTTCTTTAGTATTGAAGATTTCCAATTGAATTCTTAATCTTGATAACTATAATTTATGCCACTCCCTGAAATATGGAAAAGCGATGCCTATACTCGCATTGACTTAGGAATGCATTTATAATGCTGTTATAGATTTTATGTGCATTTAATAATGAATAATTGGTCGAGGAATCCCTTGGAGCATTTAGTAATTTACTTATGAATCAAGAATCAAGGATTTTGACATTATAAGGTTGTCATTTGAAGAAAGAACCAAGAGCGAAGAATTAATTAGATGTAAATTTTAACCAATAATGATTTATATATATTTAAATTTGATTTTATTAGATTTTAACAAATATTTTATTAATATTGAATAATATTAAATTAAAGAGTTATAAAATGTAAATTTATATAAATATTAATTAAAATATATATTTTAATTAAAATTAATGTTTTAGTGTGTTTATTTTTAAAAGTTGGGATAAAAATCTTTTTTCTAATTATAGGATGCTTGTTATGCATATCTTTAAAAGCGGGGATACAAATATTTCTTCTAATTATAGGACCATTATGATTAGGAATATTTTAGCCAAACTAGATAGGTTCACTTTAAGTAAGAATAATAGCCTCTCGCTTGAAAGTCATGGTAAAAGAGCTAAAGGGAAAGCATGTTTTAGGAGACAACACTCAACTATTGACCATCTGGTCACTCTTAGGATCATTGTCGAAGAATGTCACAATATTAAAAATAATATCTTTTGTTGTTTTGTTGACTTAAGAAAATCTTTCGACATAGTTCCTCAAGATAAGCCATGGAAAAGAATCGAAGAGATAATGGTCCTTATCGAGCTGAGGGTTGTCGTGATTAGGGTCTATGAAAATGTTGTCACCAAGAATAAGACTGTTGGCACCTGGTACAAAGAAATTAAATGCAACATTAGCGTTAAGAAAGCGTGTCCCCTACCCCCTACTGTTTTTGGCATCTACATTGATAAGCTAGAAGAGTGTTTAGAAGTTGTGGGATGTGATGGCCCCAAGTTAGCTAGCATGGTTATTACTCTTCCCCTTTATGCTAACGATATAGTTCTTCTAGCCAAGATCCATGAGGATCTTGACAAGCAACTTAAACTCCTCCAGGATTATTGCTCCAAGATATGAATGACAATTAATATTGATAAGACTAAAGTCATTATAATTAAATCCTATAAGATCAACCATGATAATTTCATCTATGATAACAATAACTTGGAGAATGTTTATTCATACAAATATTTAGGTATTGAAATCCACCATCAGCTCAAATAGAATGATAGCATTGAGAAAATAATTACTGGAGGATGGAAAGCTAACTATGAGCTTGAAAACAACTGTAAGTCAGTTGATCTTTGAGTTTGGAGTAAACAAAGGTTCCTCTTTGAGACTCTTGCCACACATGTTATTCTATATGATTGCGAGGTTTGGGATTGCAGTATACCTAAAGAATCGTGGAGGAAGATCAAGTTGATCCAAAAGAAATTTATAACCTACAACCTCAAGATTAAATGCAATACTCCCTATCATATCCTCTTGATTGAAGAGAGAATTTCCCCTATTGAAAGCATGGCTATGTTTAGGTATATGATGTGTAAGAATAAGATTTACAACATGGATGCCAAGATGTTCCATAAAATTGCTTCTAACCTTACCCAGAACCCTCACCTCTCGCTCAAGCGAGGATGACACAAGGATGCCCAATCTTCGATTGACCATTGGGGGATTAAGGAGGAGATCATCTTCGAGAGTAAGGATAGTATTAAAAATACTATTACTTCCAAATTTAAGGATAAATTGTGGGATGATAAGGAGCTAGAGGGGAAAATGAAGTTAAGTTTTTATAACGAGGTGATCAATTCCATCATTGATAACTAGAATTATCTTTCCATCTTAACTAGTGCTAAGAAGAAAATGAACATTGCGAAGATAAGAACTAATTCTCATGAGCTCTAAAATGAAATTGATTCTTGGTCTATTTCGAAAATAGCTTGGGATGAAAGAATTTTTGGTCTTTGTGATACTAAGAGGATTGAAGATGAAAAGCACTTTCTCTTGGATTTCCTAGTTCTTATGCACATCTATTTTATTTTCCATAACATTTTCCACACTACCAACCTTCTTAATGTGTTAAGGAAACAAAAACTATAACAACTGAGGAACACTTCTTTCCCTTCTTTTTCATCGTAGAAATAAAATATTAAAGAGTCTTAATTAATCTATTTCTTAAGGTCTAATAAACCACACTGATCTTAGTGGATATTAACCATAATCGTCGTCATCATCATCATAATATATTTAAAATTGTGATAGTTAAATTTTAGTTATTTGTCAAATTTTATATTTATTTGTTAAGAATTAGTTGGAAATATCAGTTTGAATTGTGTATTATGCACTATTTTAGTGTTACATACATTTTTTTATAGTATTAAATATATTTATGCACTCAAAAACATATTTTAAAAAATAAAAATCACAACCGTATTCAAATTACATTATCTAAGTTTTGTTAGTGTTGATATTTTCCAACATGCACTTTTCCAATGAGATACGTGTTATGAGTTGTAAGCTCATGTAGGTTTGTTATTTTCCCAATTGTCATAGCTGTCTTTAGCTAACGCTAAGCCTCCTCCATTGTTGTAAATGTAGGACTTCAATATGTATTTTTGAATGTCATGAGTTATACTAATTACTCTTACATGGCATCTAAGTAGGTTCTTCATACTCTTTTCATTCTTCATTTTTTATTATTAATTTTTTGTCAAAATAGGGTCTCATAACCTTTTGATTCCTGATCTATATATTCCCTATTGATTTGCCTAGCTCTTATTGAGAATAGTCATTGTCAATGTCTTCCTAAAGTAGATATTAGTTCTCTAAGAACCCCTTTCAAAGCTTGAATTCAAAATTAATGCAATAATATTTTTAATTTCCAATAGATTTATATCTACTATTGGTGGGAGGATATTTTGTCAATCAAGAGGCGTGTTTGATCAAGAATCCTAATTAGATGAAGTCCTTCCATCAACATTGGATTACATTTTTAAGGATTTGTTGGAGGCATTGCATCAAGGATTCTCCCATAGAAATACATATTGGGTACTCCAAGATTTATCGCGAAGTTAAGTAGGCTAGGTTATGAGTCAATCTTAAGATATTGTAGTTGCAAGAGATGCAGTGCACATATATATTTAGGAGGCTCCATACTATCATCAAAGAATGGTCAATGCATGTCCTCCCAAACATTGATGGTATTGTTTTCGATTAGCATAGTTTCTCTATTAATGACATGAGATATTTTGACCTTTTTAATTATGAGATCCAAAACTACATTGGTTCCTATCACAATTTTATGTGACAAAGACCAGGAAGGCCTTCTACAAGATTCCAACAGAATAGAGACGATTTCCCTTGGATGGACCACCTTGCAAATAATCTTATAAATATTTATAGGAATTATCTGTGTTTCTTTAGTCCTTAGCAGGGAAGTATTAACGCATAAGGATCTAGGAGTGTTGTTGCAATGCTTTGTCCTCACTATTATCTGGTTAAACCACTAGTATTTGTTATACCTATTCATTTTTTTCATTTGGAACACTTTTGACACCTTTATATAATGGCTCAAGTTATGTCACTTCGGTTGGTTTTCTGGTTGATGTAAATTAAGTTTTTTGCATTGGTGACGAGATTGTGTGAATGCATTACATGGTCTAATTGACATGTGTGTAATTATGATCTCAATTTCACTTGCAATAGAAATTGTTTTCTTTCTTCCATCTCAAAGGTGTTTTCAACACTCTAGATGACGCATGGAATTCCTAGTTTTTATCTTATATTTCCACTAGTTTCTTGTCATATTTATTAAATCAGGAATTTGTGGAATTCAAATTTGAATTATCTTTGGGGCTTGCAATTGTGTTTTGTAAATTTGATACACTTGTACACTATAGATATTGGGGTTATGCTTATAACGAATGCATAATTTCTAGAACAACGTATCATCCTCTGCAAGGCATGGCACTTGCTCTCCCCACCTTCATAGTTCCAAACCCATTTTTTCCTTCTATTCAGTTGGAAGTCTTGGCATTAAGGTTGTAGATTGGTGTAAAATTATATGTTTTAGTGTTTCTCCATAATATGAATTGGAACCAAGTTATCCATAGTTGTGTGGTTGCAAATTGGGGTGATATCTAGTCGATTTATTAAAATACATTTTACTATGTCATGGTGGATCCATAAGACTAGTAGTAGTTTTGTGTCAATGATAGGTCTCATTTATAATTAGATTATTATGTGGAATTCTTGTGTCTAATGCAGCCCTAGATATTTTATTTGTGTACTGGCTGAAGACTATCCTTACAAAACTAATTTGTCTAGATAAAAATCCTCTTTTGCAAGCCATTATATTTTGTGTAGGCTAGTGAAAAAAGATAATCAACTTACAATTTTAACCAATTTATCAAGATGAGTAAAATATTGTAGGAACTTCACAAGAAGAAGGAAGTTAAGCCAAGTCACAACGAGGTCCATAACTTGCACTCTCTTATTGCTATATTGCAAGTAGAAAATGCAACACTTAAGAATTGGCTCCAAACTATAATGGCTAAGAAAATCAAGAAGGTTGATAATCAAAATTCAACCATGTGAATATGAATTTCATACCAAGATTGACCTTCTTGATGATTTGGAGGAGGAGGTTGAGTCTCTCTCTAATTTAGAAAATACTATGTTGAAGAAGCATATTTGCAAGATCAGGGAGAAAAAATTTCAACGAGTAACAGAGGTTTCTTATCTAAAAACATTTGTCGAAATGCTTTGTGAAGAATATTCCCCTCTTCATGAAGATATTAGACTTTGAAAAAATAGCATGACACATTATTTTTGCAAGTGATGAATAAGAATGATATTATTCAAGTTTTGCAGGAGTGCGAGTAGAAATTTGAACTAGAAGTTAGTCAACTAAAGAATAGTGAGAGAAGGATTATTGTTGTTAAGTTTCCAAACTCACCTTCTTCCACCTTCATGATCTTGATTGTATCATGCTTGAAGTTGTTGATTTTTCCTTATCAAATGTCTTTGTGTCACTCAAATTTGAAAAGCATACTACTAGTATTGAATCGTGACTACTAAGAAAAATGGGATATACTAGAGGAGGATTTTGGAAAAATGGACATGACATTTCTATTCATCTTTCCATTGAAATGCAAACATCTAGAGCAAGTCTTGGATATGTTATTGATACTACCTACATCCAAACCTATTGAATTAAGGAAGGTGTCTTTTGTTGTAGGTGGACTTTAGACTAGGTTACTAGAAGACCAACCCATTGTTGACTGTGGTCTGTAAATTAATGAGATGGCTAATAGATTCATTGCATATGATAGTGTTGTTGTATCAAATTAGAAATATTAAATTGTAGAACATAATAATGAGCTAAGAAAACATAAATATGAGCCACATCAACATCCTCATATGAAAAGAAAAGTTTATCCAAAAATTAGAAAGCCGATACTTGTGCATTCACATTGTTGTAGAAATAATGTGAAATGATCAATTTTGGAATAATATCAACCATCAAGATCAATAGTAGTTGGATTAATGGATGGTCATGAAATCATTTGAACAATTCTTTCCAAACTTCATACTAGTTTATATCATTGATTGTGCAGTCATGCAACATTCCTATTTGTTTTAACTAATTCACACTGCTACCTTAGTTGTGTTTCATGGGTGGGAAACTTTATGATGGAAAAGGTTATTTATTGTTGCTAGTCCCTCAATTGAGTTTTATGATGGAATTTAGATGATGGCAGATACTGTTGTCATTACTTCTTTATTGTTGGTTATTTTCAATGTGATGGCGATGATGTTCAAACATATTCATGAGTGTTTTTGTACCATGTTTGAGTTGATTTCACCATACTTACAGGCGTCATTATTCATTTTCTAGTTGATTTTGTTGCCTTTGTTTGAAGCCTTTGTCTTGGTTCTTTACCAGTTCCAATTTTCTCTAAAGCATTTATTAGGAAGTTGTTAGTGGCTTCCTTTCTTGTGCTCCTAAAACATCTTCTACTTTAGAGATTAGCCAAGCTCATTGAGGTTTCTTGGCTCTCATCTTCATGTTTTTAGTACTTCATCATTGGAGTGAGATTTTGCTCTTTCTATTCAATGGATCATTATGGAATTTACAGTTTCAGCTTCATACTTATCTGAGCACTGACATCTTTCTTAATTTTAAGGAACAATTTGTTTGCTATGAGTCTTTCTCATTTTCTCCACTTCTAATAGTTCATGCTGGGGTACCTTATCAACCCTTGTTACCAAGATCCAATATTTTTTTATGTTTACTTATTATGTTTCACTTGAAGGAGTGTTAATGTTGGTATTTTCCAATTCCCATTTTTCCAATGAACTTACTGTTGTGAGTTGTAGGTTCACATAAGGTTGTCGTCTATGCAGTTGTCATATTTATCTATAAATGACATTGAACCTGTGATAAATGAATAAATTCACTATATATTTTTCAATATCATAATATAAATACTCTTACAATTTAAATAAAAGAACACAACAAATAAAAAAATAAAATTCTAGCTTAAGAACTATAACTTTGAAAATATGTGAAATAGACCATTTAAAATTAAGATATGTCTCTTGTTTTGATTAAAAATATATAGTGTTTCCTTGAATGCATAATAGAGAACACACAAATGTGTTTAGCGAGTGCAAATGTTCGAACTTTGAAGCATTGACCTTTTTATTACAATAACGCTACTAACATATATTTTTATGGTGTCTAAATTTCTGCTAGAAGTCAATACGTAATAGGTATCTTGTTCCTACCTCCCCAACCAGCAAGGCCAAAGGCCCGATGAGTGTGGCATTTATGTTGAGAGTGGGTTAGTGGGCGCTTATGTTCGGAATTGAAATGTGGTGGAAGCCCCCAAAAGGTGGCAATTGCTCACTATTAGGTGATTTTACATGCTAATAAGACATCTTAAAAACTAAATGTTCTTGCATTTAAAATAAGGAACTCCTCTCGGAGTAACAAGGAGTTATTGCAGACATATTATATAAACTCTATGTAAACCATAAAACCATAGTTACATTCACAGTTTTCCTAAATGTCATCATTTCAGAGATGAACACATTGTCAATATTAATTAATATGGATAAAAGTAAGTATATATGTGAAAAATAGGAAATCACCGTTTTAATTTTATAATTTCAAATGGACAACATTTAGCTCCATCAATTGTGTGTGCTTTATAGTATCCATGACAACAAACCAAAAAGAATGAAGAGTTATGCCATTGTCACATAATATTTCCTAATACTATACCTTTGGAGTAATCACTGCGATGTAATAGGAAGTGGAATAGGAATGAAACTTGATATAGCATTATGTAAGTGATGGGACTTAATATACCATCTATGAATATGACATGATACAACATCTGTTAAGATTGATATCCTTGTAACCTTTGTTAGTAGTCCTTTAAGTAGTACGACATCATACAACACCTATACATGGAATTTCTTCCACGTACCCTAGCATATATCATAAGCAGGTTCACTTAAAAACAACCTTACAACAAATTATAGTCATCTTGTTTCTATACTACACCAAGAACAACACTCGGGGAGATTACTCTCATGTGACATGGAGTTAGGTACTATGGCAAAGAGTATGATATATTCTCCATAGTTAATGTCATGAAATATTTGATCAAATATTATTGGTAAAACCCCTTGCTATATCAAAGAGTTAAAGTACTTGACACTCTGTCCTCATTAATCTAAAAATCCAAGCCTCTATAATATGCCAGTGGAATTCTTTCATCTTTAGATATAGAATAAATTTATGAGTTTTATTAATTGATTAAGATTGAATAAAGAGTAATGCCCCCACAATACATCAATGTAACCTAAAAAAAGAAAGGTCTAATCATCAGAGATTTATCTAAAAAAATCCATAAGTTAGGCTAATCATTTAGGTATACCTCTCCATTAAACTCTTCTCTATTAACTTACACTACAATTTTTTGCATATATCTTAAAGACTCCTCTCAAACCAGTTGTTGTATTGAGCTGAGCGAAGGATACACATTGACATGATCTTAAGTGGCCCCATGGCCCTTTCTCCTACATCATGTCAACCTTGGAGACCTACGAAGTTAGTACTAGCAACTTCATTCCAAGAATGATAATACGATTTCTAAGATTTCGAAGCTTAATACAATTGTAAACGTATGCTTCGTGTCTTGTTGTCTTATTCTTATTTTTCGGTTTAACGCGGGACTTTGATTCTCTTAGGGTCGTAAAGTATGATCAAAAGTTTAATTGGCCTTTTTCTAAATGTTCCTTTCTTCAACCTTCTCGGCCTTTTCCTGCAACGGGGCCTTCGGAGGGAAGCTTGAAAATGGGATATCAGCGATACTGCAATCGATTGACGTTAATTTTACGCCCACCTTCACCCAATCCTATCCTTTTGATATAATGGGTTTTCCACTTTTCATGTAAAGAGATTCTCACACAATTTTGGCGGATTTTGCGTTAAGTGGATAAATGAAGTATTGAAATTTCTATAAACAGTCAACTGACATCAACGCTACGACATTCGCTCTGGTATGGGCGGGTAGAAAGAATAGGAGCCATTCCAGAGTCAATAAAATAAAAATGAAAGATGAATTGTTGCTTATCTGAAACGTCCGTTGAAGTGAACAAAAGCTATTGGAATTCACTAATCTGCGACGTCTTGGACCCGCCATTATAAAAATTAGTTGCGTTATACACACCCTCGAAGAGGGATAGTTGGGGTTGTTGGTTAAAACATAAAATAAGTGTGTACTCAATGGTTATGAATATGATTATTCTATTTTATTATAGTGTTTATGAGAAAATATCATATTAATAGCTAAAGCATTTTTAATTGTGAAGTTTTCCTCGTATCACTCTTATATTATTATGTCAAGTTACTTGTAAAAATTGACTAATTGTAGTTGTTTTTAAAGTAACTTTAAAGAAATATACAATATGTAATTTTTGTTTGTCCTCCTCTGTTATTAGAGAAACCATATCAAAGCCAAAACCTATTATGAGATTTCAAAATGAGTTAAATGTTTAGTCTTTATCTTATTCTGTAATCAAGTAATTAAAATATTATGATAAACAAAATGACAATAAAAGAAAAGGAATAAAAAAATGATAACAATTCATGTCTAAAATAGCTATCCTTTTCAAGTAGAGGGTTAGGATGATCTTCTATCCTCTTTCTGCACCAATTCAACGTTTTTATGTACATTTGTAGCTCATCGAGCATGAGAGTAATTTTATCTTTTGCTTCATATTTGTCCAATAAAAATTTACCTAGTAATGTCTTCAAGTGCCTATATAAATTCACGGTGTGGAGACATTGGTTTTCCTTCACTATGTGTGACCTATATCAGGTACCTAGGCCTCAACTTCCTCCAATATATCAATGTCAAGTAGACATCCTCAATCTAAAATAATATCATTGTCTTCCTCAATGAGCTCAATTTGAGTTTTTGGTGTCATTTGAGTGTGGTGGTTCCTAGTCAAGGATTTTGCACTATGAGGGTCACAAGAGTCTCATCCAACTTCAAAATACATAGCCGCTCGTCACTACCATGTACACGGATGCAACATGGTCGATCCTCGAAAGGGATGACAAAGGCTTTCAAAAGAGAGGCTAGTGGTGAGGGTGGAAAGGATACAGAGGGAGTGACAATAAAGAACCAAAATTACTAAAGAGGGAAACCAGATTAGAATAGGGAATTCTCTGGAGATCAAGCAATGAGTTCTAAAAAATTCTCAGCATGATGAGAAGGAGATGAGAAGGAAATTATAGAGGGAAAGGGGAGAACCAAAGAAGGAAATCAGTGCACTCCCATTCTTGATACAATTGAAGAAGGAAACAATAGACTAAAACAAAAATTAAGACAAAGGAGCCTAGAGGATGTGCTAAATATTTTGACCGCTCTAAATATCAATATGCATTAAAAATGAACTACCAAATATCATATAACTTGGAGAAACTCATGGATGCATACAAGGGCTAATCTTCCATAATTCACTTTGCATGGGGCTTACAATATGGAGGTGGTGTTGTCATATCGGAATTAGATTGCTTCTTCATCATGTTGATGTATTCAATCCTTTTCCTGTGAAGCCTCACAATAAACACTCTGAGCTTTTCAACAAACCCATTGCTAAAAAGATTATCCCAAGAGTTAACTATGGTAATATTTGCATAAATTTCTATGTTGCCTTTGAAGGCCTCACATTCTAAAATGATATGATTTTTTGTTTCCACTTTTTTGAAAGAACAAAAAATACATACTTTTTTCCTTGCACACTTCTTTTGGCCTTTTCTAGCACCTTGTTTCACTACAGAGTTTATGAGAATTAGTCCTTAACTGAGCAACAAGAATTTTGGCTCTCCAAGAAATATTGGCCTCTACGTATGCTTTTTGTTCATGATTATGAGTGGGATTAAACACTTCAATATAGTACTTCTTATTTCTCCCTAGTTCCTTATCTCAAATACATTTGTGAAACTTATTCATAACAAAAGGTTTTATCTCTTTCCTGTTTATGGGAAATTTGTACAAGCAAATAACCCATTTACTAAAACATTTGTTATTTTGTTGCATCCAAGTCTTTTTTTTAGCACAATATGTCATTAAAGACAACCTTAGCTCATCTGCCCTCTTCCATTTGCTCAATTTTTTTAAAATACTTTATGTAATAATTTATGAAAATTAAATAATATATAAAATAAAATTTTATATTAATTTTAGTTTTTATTTTCGTTTCAAAATAAAAACTAACTTAAAAATAGTATAAACGTTCTAATTGTTTATTAAATTTAATATACAGTTTGAAACATCAAAAAAAATATATAATTTCATTTAACTTTTTTATTACATACATATGAAATTTGTAACCATAAAGCTCGTTTTATTGAAAAAAAACCATTAAAGAAAACTCGCTCCATTATTATTATGTTATGAACACATTTTGGATAAAAATAGATATTACTTTTCCACTAAAATAGCTTAGTCCATTAAGGTAGCGTCGACAACCCCCAAGCGTATGGTAGACCCACGCCAACATATTGCCAAAAAGAGCTCCTCCATTTTTGGCATAATGTTTTGAGCATGGGGTGGTTTCACCACCTTAAACTCAACCATTCTATGTGCGAATTCCGAATCCATGAGAATGTGTAATTAAAAGTTTACCTTGCTCTAAATTAATTAAAAATTTACTATATTATTTATCCATTATTAAAGTCAGAAAGGGACAAGTCCAAGTATAAGAATAAGAACCCTTTCAACCTTATTAGGGGCAAGATCATAATTTTTTAAGACATATCTTTTCTATATATATGTATTCTATTCGGCTCTGTCTCATTTTTTATTACTTTTTGGTATTGTGATCTGTTTTTTATTCCATCTAGAAAATCTATGAGTGAATCTATATCTAAATGAGTATACAAAGTTAGATAAAGAAAATTATACAAATTGGAAGTTTAAGATGGAAACATTAATGAAAAGCTACAATGTTTAACAAATAGCATTAGAAGTTGAAAACAAACCAGTAGCTTCAGTTGAGGGTTGAGACCATAGAGAGACGAAGACCAAGGTACTCTTGAGAATGTCTATAAAGGAAAACATTATTTCAGATATCATGGATTACAATACTTTTCTAGAAACCTAGGAAACACTTAAAAGGTTATATGAAAGTTGAAATATCAATTTGTGTTCTTTTTAAAGAAGAGGTTTTTTCTCAATTAAGATGGAGCTAAATGAAAACATTAGTAACTTTATTTCTAGAATCCAAGAAATTTATGATAAGCTTGGGGCTATTGCTGAAAAGATTTCTAGCAGTGATTTAGTCATAATTATAATAAATGAGATGTTGGATGACTACCATATGTTCATCAATGGACTTATACCTAAAGAAAACACTCATACATTTGACAAATTGATAGGTCTTATCCTACAAGAACAATAAAGAAAGAAGAATATCAATGGTAAAACTCAAAGTTTGTATCTAGCATTGGTATCCAAAGGGAAGCAACCATGGAAAAGAAGTTCATGGGACAAGGACAAGCAAGGCAAATCCCAGTTAGAACCACATCAAGGCATAACACCAACAAGGAAAAATACCTATATGAAGAGGAAGATGGATGTTTCTATTGTGGTAAGCCTAAAAATTATGTTAAAGATTGCAATAAAAATAAATTTGATGAGTCCAAGCACATCAGACATTTATGTAATTTTGTTGATGAATGTTAGGCCAGGAGGGTACCTCCACGAATAAATTGTTTATTGCATTAGCCAGATCATGAATATATACAGGAGTGGACTCTTGGGGTTACAATTCCAAGGTCTCTTGGTTTTCTCTAATGCATAACTAAAACTATTTACAATATTACAATAATCCCAATATTTTCGAATTAGGTGCAAACATTCCCCCCCTTAATCCGAAGGGATGTTGGTGAGTCTAAGCATCATTCCAAATATTTAAAAATTTTCCCTTCCAAGCACTTTGGTGAAGATGTCTGCAATTTGCTCATTTGTGGAACAATGTCGTATGTGGATTGTCTTAGCCTCAAAATGAAGTAGAATTGGATGATATTTTGTATAGATGTGCTTGGTTCGATCAAGGAACTTTGGGGTCTTTTCCAACTTTATTGTAGAAGTATTTTCAATCAAACAAGGATTTGAATGCACTTGTTTCTCTTGCGAATCTTCCATTATTTTCCTAAGCCACGTGATTTCATTTGTTCCTTCATCGGCTACCACATATTTTGACTAAGTTGTGGAATCTGCTGGGACTGACTGTTTATGTGACCTCCATGACACAATTCCTTATCCAAGACTCATAACATAACCCAAAGTAGATACCCCAATTTCTTTATTTCCATTGAAATTTGAATTAGAGTATCCAATCAAGCCAAAGTCACCCACCTATGTATACTTGAGTCTAATGTCTTGATTTCCCTTCAAGTACTTTATAACCCTTTTTGGAGTAGACCAATTACACTCACAAGGATTTTGCATAAACCTGGAGAGGATTCCACAAACAAATGAAATGTCTGGTTTGGTAGTAGTCAGGTAGTTGAGACTTCCTACAAATTATCTATACTTTGTTTCATCCTCAAATTATTTTCCTTTAGTGGATGTGAGCTTTATGTTCTGTTCCATTAGATTAATCAAAGGATTGCACTCATCAATTCCAAACCTATTCAAGGGATCTCCAATGTACTTCTTTTGAGAGAGGAATATAAACTTCGGATGTTTAGTTACTTCAATACTAAGATAGTAGAGAACATAGCCCAAATCTATCATTTCAAAACCTTTCTTCAGTTCTTTATTTATGGATGAGATGTAATTCTCATTGTTCCCTATCATCAAAATATCATCTACATACACCACAATATATACAACCATTTTCCAACTTTCTTAACAAAAAAATTTGTATTGTTAAGATCATAATATTTGAAATTGAGTTTTAGAATATGCTTGGTTAACTTATCGTAACAATCTCACAATGCTTTCTTGAGGCCATACAATGATTTTATAAGCTTGCGTACTTTGTGTTCCTAAGATTTCACAACAAATCCTTCTGGTTGGGACATAAAAAAAATCTCTTTTAGATATCCATTCAAGAAAATAACTTTTTCATCAATTTGATGGACTTTCCAACCGTTCTGAGCTGCCAAGGAAAATAGTGTCTCGATGGTAGCTCATTTTGTTGTCAGGGGAAAGGTTTCATCATAATCAACCCCTTCCTTATGTGCAAAACCATTTTCCAAAAGCCTAACTTTAAGCTTGTTAAGTGAGCCATATAATTTATACAAGTTCTTGAAGACCCAATTGGATCCAATTGGTTTGGTTCCCAATGGAGGATCAAACAAATATCTGGTGTCATTCTTTATCAAAGCATCATAGTCTTTTAGCATCACTTCTTTCCATTCATCATGAGAAGTAGCTTCTTTGAAAGAAGTTTGTTCGAAATTTATAGACAAATTCAGTTCATAATCATAAGAATTACCCATATCAATAGATGAATCAATATTATCTACATCACCTCCATTATGTCTAGTTGAGCTTCTTGTTCCTATATTTTCAACCTCATTAGGATGAACACTTTCAAGTGTATTTCAGCCATTTTGGAGGACCATTTTGAGATGGGGCTAATCAATATTTATCGTCCCAACATATGTCAATAATATCTCTCAAAGTGTCATCTTGATCAGTGATTGGAGCTTCATGCGGGGGAGAGAGTGCTTCAAAAGAATATTCCACATATTTATCCATTATAGGAATCCCCCCTTAGATATGTGGAATCTCATTACCAAACTCTTGAAAATAATTTTCATGTCCAAATTTATCCAAGTGATCAAGTTGTCGCTCGACAACATTGTCAGCCTTGAAAGATTCAAGAAAGATCACATCTCTAGATATTAAAAACTTCTTATTCACTTCATCATAGAGACGGTATTCTTTGGAGGTATTTGAGTACCCCAAGAAGATACATTTACGACTCCTTGCATTGAGCTTTTCTTTGTTGCTTGGGAATCAAGGCATAAGAGGTGGAACCAAAAACTGTGAGATGTCTCACCAAGGCAATGTGGCCATACCACATTTCATAAGGAGTCTTATTTTTGTTAAGATGAGATGGACACATATTATTTACATACACAACACATAGATCTATATCATCCCAAAACATCAGCTTAAAATTCTTGAAAAACATCATGGCATATACCATACTTAAGCTTGTCATGTTCATTATTTCAGCTACTCTGTTCTATTGGGGATAATAACAATTGTTTGATGTTTTATCCCATGCTAGTGAAGATAGGTTTCAAATTCATTTGAAGTACATTATTTTCCATTATCAGTATGAATAAATCCAGTATGAGTTTATGCATAATTTTCAATCCATGCATGAAAGTTCTTGAATGTTTCAAAAGCTTCCTATTTTTTCGTAAATAAATAAACCCAACACATTCTGGTGTAATCATCAATAAATGTCATCACATATTTATTACCACTTGCAGAAGAAATAGGCATTGGGCCACATAAATCAGAATGAATTGAGTTCAATTCTTCTATGTGCTATGAAATGAGAATCATGAAAAGACTATTTGTTGTGCTTTCCTAAGGTACAAACATCACATTCCTTAATTTTCATAGGAATATGTTGAAAACTAGTGACACCATTTTTCTTCAACAAATGAAGGTTTTCATAGTTCAAGTGCCCAAATCTCTCATGCCATAAAAGACTTGATGTAAGTGTACCTTCATCATAGTGAGAACTATATAAAAATTTCTATGCACAATGTTGAGCCTCCAAAATGTTATACATTTTTACCTTCATTGCCACTGTTTCACTCACATTTTGTAACTCTATACCCTTACATTAGTCTCCATTTTCATGTTCATATGTGGTGACATTAGTATTATCCAAAGTTATTAGTTTCAAGTATTTAGAATGGATTTATGATTAAAAGTTAGAAAAATAACATATATTTACTTATACCTAAAGGTGGAACCATATTGGTGATATGTATAGGTGATTTGGAAGCTTCCAATACACTCTTATGTGGCCTCCAAGGTTCAATTTCGAATTCTCTTCATGATTGAAAGAAGATTTGGGAGGAGTCAAACATATCTCATTGGGGAAAATATCTCAATAAAGGATTATTCAAAGATATTTGAGGAGATAATCATTCAAGCCCATATCAAGGAGAAGATCACGAGGATATAGATATCTCATCCAAGATTTGTGTGAGGATTTGAAGGGATCATATTTTGTAATTATGGAAATTGGTCGAGAGAAAAGTGGAGTTGTATTTATGAGTTTTTTATAACCTTTTCAAAGCAACTCATGTATAAATATGAGTGCTCTCTCTCTATTTAGGGATATATCTGATAGGAGAGGAATGTAATGTTAGGTTATGTTATGTTATGGTTGGAAAAGATTGTAATTCATTGTGATGTAATAGATTTAGATTTCTTTATTGTGGATGTGAGCTCACATGTGTTTGTTTCTTCTATTTGTTATTTTGTTCCTTTTCATATGTTGTTTTTCTTTTATGCAATTTCATATTTCTAGATTAATTTAATTGATGCAATTCAATTTCAGTTGTGTACTTCAATTTAAAACATTAGATTAGGTTAATTTGCCTTCAATTCAGCATATATTGTGCATGTGCCTCGTAAGTCTACAAAATCCTTGAGTTGACAGTTAATGATTGGGAAATTATTAAATGATAATATGTTCACCCAAAATTTTGGCATCATTTTTGGGGAGGCACGATGAATTAAAATTTAGTTTACTTTTCCGCAAGAGTCATTTCATTTCCTACGTTTGATTTGATTGTCATTAACTGCTTTCTTACCAGCTATCCTAGATTGATTGCTTGACAACTCAATTAGTAGTTGTTATTTACTTTCTAGATTATCATAGCTTGCTTTAGTTTTCTTACTTGATAACCACAGGTGTGTTTAATTTCTGCAAAGTATGATTTATGGTTTTTGCAAGAATAGGTACATGAAGATAATTTATTTTCATTTAGTTTTACATTCCAATTTTAGTTTTGGGCGCCCCCACTAATCCATATGTACCCCACCAAATTGATATGTATATCACTAATACATATGTATATCACTAATCCTAAATTTAACAACGCAATTCTAAAAAAAAATATTTACTGTTGTGCGTTGAATTCAAATTCCAATGGTATGTGTTAGATTTTGATAAGAGAGTTTACAATGGTGCACATAAAAGTTGGAGATGAGGTTCCAAATGGATTTCTCGCATATTTTGACAAAGAAATCAAGCTCCAACAAGTTTTCGTCCACTCTTTTGCCTTTGCGGAGAAGATTGTTCTCTTCGGTGTTCCATGGGTTTTCATTCCCATTTGTAGAATGATGCATGTTCTGGGGTTTGTTGATAAGGCGGAGGGATCGATGGAATTCCTACAAAGCTACCCATTCATACAAGGTGTCCACTCAAATAGCACAGAAACCAGGAAATGTATTATAACTCTCCTTAACTTGACATCACAGAAATAAAAAAATCCTGGAAGTAAGAGCTTTCATTCTATGTCTATCATAGCTATCTCTGGTTCTTTTCCTCATCAACGCACCTAGTCCAGATCCTGTACAAGACTTCAGTGTGGTTGATTGTACCCCTGTAAGAAGTCTATCAGTGAATGGTTTCCTGTGCAAGGATCCGAAGACGGTTAAAATATTTGATTTTTTTTGTTTGAGGGGCAGGTTCGTACAACATTTCACAGGCAAAGATAGATAGTTTTCCAGGGTTGAACACGTTAATTAACCGCATAGACTACGCTTATGGGGGATTGAATCATCTTCACATCTATTTGCATGCGACAGAAATTAGATTTTCTTCGGAGGGAACCCTGATGGCTGGTATCCTTAGCACAACAATATTTTCTTCTCTCATATGTTATAGAAAGCCAACTTATTTGTTATTCTGAGGGGATTGGTACTTTTACAGTACAATGTTGGGTCTACCAATGTTGGGGCCATCACCACATTCAATAGTCAGCTGTCGGGAGCCTAATCGGTTGCACCCTCCTTCTTTGGCTCCACTCTTCTTGTTCCATTGATGTATTGGCCAAGGCGTTTCAGATCAGCGAGAACGTGATCAAGCAAATTGCTTCTAAATTCGTTCCCAAGTAGACCTTTTTGTTTCAGTTCGCTTTATTTATTGTAGAAGTAAATAACCAAAACCCTATGGCTAATAAAGGAATCTTTAGGGATTTTGAAGTATATCATTTTGGCCTCCATAAGTAGGGTATTTTTATCAAATAGAAAATATGGTAGTATCTTGGTTAACTTTATTGCTAAAAAATAAAATAAAAAATAGATAAAAATCCAATCAATTAACACAAAAAAATTTTAAAAAATGAAAACAATTAAAAATATATAAAAATCAAAACAAAAACAAAAAATTCAAACAATTAAAAACAAATAAAAAAAACAAAACAAGTAAAAAAAATAAAAAAATCAAAACAATTAAAAATATAAAAAAAACCATTAAAAAAAATCAAAACAATTAAGAACAAATAAATAAAACAAAAAAAAAAAAACAAAAATATTTCGCAAATGAATATTTCTTGGAAATGATTTGTGCTAATTGGTTTTTTGGAGTTACTTCAAAGGAACTTGCATGCAAAGGCAACAGGTCAAAAATTCATTTTATTATATTTTGGTTGCTAGGCATTCATACTCATTCTTGCATTCTATATCTATCAAAATCTCTCACGATTTTCAGGCAAGATTTGTGCTAAGCTTTACAGATGCACAGAAAATTCAAATTCATGCAGCTGTGATCTCCAGAAATCCCAATAAAACATGCAACATTCAGGCTTGAAGGAGCAAATTCTTCATTACATATGTCACGAAATTTTCTGCTACACAAAAATATTTTGCGTCATGATATGTTTTCCCACACTTCTCCTTCAAAGCTCGTCAGTCATCCATATTAGAGTCTATTGATTCATTTCCTTACCCATCATGACTTCATACATGTCTACTTTTCTGAGTCACACCCATTTTTTCCTTCTTTTAGTTCATCGTTTTTCTTATGAATAAAACCATAAAACTTTCTACATTGCCTTGTTTTCCTTGCCATAAAATCTGTTTGACCGCGAGATTTTTTATCTATAGTCCTACCAATCGTTTTGTACAAACCCGTGTTGATTGATGTGGGATTCCTTAGGGACCACCTTTCAATAAGTCTTGACCCATCGACCTCAACACCTTATCTGGAATAGAGATTAGAGTCATTATTAGTACCTTGGAGCTTGTATGCCTTAATGACAAGTTCTCTCACCAAAAATTATGTGAATACATCAATGTCCCTTCATATTTGGATCTTGCAAGTGGCTCAACACCAACTCATCTATTCACACTTCGCAAGATGTACATGGCTACCTTGGCACTCATTAACATTAATGGTGTGTTTGCCTCGCATTGGTTAACGACATTCATTAATGGTCGGTAATCCAATGACTTCTCTTCATGCTTGACATCAACACATTTATTCACATCACTAGCATTGTACCATTGGGTTTTGTAGCAAGTGAAGACTATATACTTTTTATCACTCCATTAATAGTTGTAGGGATATGTTTTCAGCCATATGAGAGTACCACAGTTCCACTTTCAGACTCCATCTTTTGATCTGTGATCTAGAAACAATAGCAACCACATTTTCCATGATCCAGCAACAAAATCAACCACATCCCTCTTTCATAGTTCATCACCTTTTGAGATATGCACAGTTTGTCCACTTGTTAGGTAAGTGAAGGTATGTTCTTTCCTAGCTTTTTATCCTATAATTCCTTTAATATTGAAATTATAATTTTTGGAAAATACTTCACCATATTCCCTTTCTCATTTCATAAAACTAAAAATACCTTTAGGTGGGTGAGAGGATACCAATTCATGTTCATACCTCATGTTCACATTTCACGATGCATATCACATTCATATTTCATCATCACCTTTTATATCACATGTCATCCTAACCAACATATTTTTCCAGACAACTACTATTGCATTATGATCCAAAAGTTAGATGTTTTACAAATGATGAGCGAAGGATGAGCATATTAGATGGCTAATTAAATTATTTCAAAACTCTCTTTTTTTTATGCAACACAAAAGTATTGTTACACAAGAATGAATACTAAAAAAATTTTCTTGCCACAAAAGAACCAACCAAAGTAATATGTTGTGATCAATTTTTTTCAAAACAACACTTCGCAAAAGGAACAAAGTTATCAAATGATTATGTGAAGTTGAAAAGAAGAATCAATATCAGCCAAAGTTCATATAAAAGAAAGACAATTCAAAAAATCAAATCATGATTAAAGTAAATCAATGCAATAGATTGCATGAGGACATGCAATAACTGCAGTTGGGGGTATGTTGAGCCTCCAAAATGTCTTCAAAATGTCATACATTTTCACCTTCATTGCCATTTTTTCACTCAAATTTCGCAACTCTATAACCACATTAGCTTTCATTTTCATGTTCATATGTGGTGACATTAGTATTTTCCAAAGTTATTAGTTTCAAGTATTTAGAGTGGATTTACGATTAAAAGTTATAAAAATAACATAGATTTAATTATACCTAAAGGTGGAACAATTTTGGTGACATGTGTAGGTGATTTGGAAGCTTCAAAGACACTCTTATGTGACCTCCAAGGTTCAATTTCGAATTCTCTTCAAGATTGAAAGAATATTTGGGAGTCAAACATATCTAATGGGAGAAAATAGTTCAATAAAGGATTATTCAAAGAGACTTGAGGAGATAATCATTCAAGCCCATTTCAAGGAGAATATCATGAGGATATGGATATCTCATCTAAGATTCATGTGAGGATTTGAAGGGATCATATTTTGTAATTATGGAAACTGGTTGAGAGAAAAGTGGAGTTGTATTTATGAGTTGCTTATCTCCTTTTCAAAGAAAATCATGTATAAATATCAGTTCTCTCTCTCTATTTAGGAATATATCTGATAGGAGAGGAACTTCATGTTAGGTTATGTTATGTTATGGTTTGAAAGGATTGTAGTTCATTGTGATGTAACAGATTGAGATTTCTTTATTGTGAATGTGAGCTCACATGTGTTTGTTTTCGTTATTTGTTATTTTGTTTCTTTTCATGTGTCATTTTTCTTTTATGCAATTTCATATTTCTAGATTAATTCAATTTATGCAATTCAATTTCAAACATTACATTAGGTTAATTTCACTTCAATTCTGCATACATTGTGCATGTGCCTTGTAAGTCAACAAAAACCTCGGGTTGAAAATTAATGATTGGTAAATTATTAAACGACAATATTTTCGCCCAACATTTTGGCATCGTTATTAGGGGGGCACAATGAATTGAAGTTTCGTTTACTTTTCCACAAGAGTGATTTCATTTCCTAGGTTTCATTTGATTATCATTAAATCGGTTGCTTACCACCTATCCTAGTTTGTTTGCTTGACAACTGAATCACTAGTTGTTATTTACAACTTTCGAGATTATCATACTTTGATTTAGTTTTCTTGCTTCATAACCGCAAGTGTGTTTAATTTATGAAAAGTATGATTTTTGGTTTTCGCAAGAATAGGTACATGCAACTAGTTTATTTTCATTTAGTTTTACATTCATATTTTAGTTTTGGGAACCCCCACATCCATATGTACCCCACTAAATCCATACATATATCACTAATCCATATGTATATCAATAATCCATATATTCGTAAGATGATAGAAGACGAGTATAATTTTGAAACAACTCACTTAGGTCCTAGCAAAAGCCATGATCTCCTCTTCCCAAAAATAGGAGATATTGATGGAAATCAAAAGCTTCAATACTCTTCTAGAGGAAAACAAAGAATCAACCATCGAAGAACCTTGTGCATCTGATGAGGAAAAATTATTCGAACAGGGGATTAAGGAGCGAAAAGAGGAGCTGCAGTATGATCTGAACCAGAGTGGAAAACACACCTATGGAAGCCTTATCGAAAGATGGTTTCAATGGTTTCAAGAAAGTACCAAGTTAGATCAATTTCGTGTTTGTTCTTATTTCATTAAATCACAGTCAAAAAACCTAGATTTGGTCATCCTTGTTTATTTTCATTTTAAATTCGCAAAATTGGAAATGAATATATTTTTATTACTATTTCGTGAATGGTTACACTCGAAATTTAATTAGACGTAATGATTTTTAATTTCTAATTAGCATAGTGTAGGTAGGATGCTATTTGATCTCGAGGATCAGAAAGTAGGATGTATATTAACGTTTTTAGGAATGAATAAATCAAGGGTTTGCAATATGCTTAATCAATGTCACCTACAAATCAATTTGTCTCCATTTACTAAAAAAATTAAAAAGATAAAAAATTTCATTCTAAATCAATAAATTTTTTAGTTTGTTTTAGAGATAGGATAAAATTTAATTTCTTTTTAAATTTTAGTTTTTAATACAATACAAAATAAATAAACATAAAATAAAATAAATAGGAATGAAATTCAATTTCTTTTTAAATATTTTAATTTTGAATACAACATAAAAATTAAAAAAACAATGAGGAATAAAATTTAATTAACTTAGTGAATAAAATTGGAGAAGCAGTGCTTCTCTCATAGATTCTTTTCTGCGTTTCGGCAAGGTATGGATCTTCCTTTTCGTAGGGTAGGGTTCTATTCGATTACTATGCACTCTAAGTCAGAAACCTGAACTGGATCAGTGAATCGAAGGCTAGCTCGATAATCAAGGGCTTCTTCTTCTATGGTGCCTTTGCAACATATCCTTTTGCCATTACTTTCTTTATACAAACTATCTCTCTCTAGCCAAAGCACAACATTAACACTTTTGAGCCCATGAAAAATGAACCATAGAAAGGAAGGTAGTCTGGAATCGCCATGAGGGCAGTCCCTTGAACTGAAAGCAATATAGAATATCGAGGAGAGATATTTTCAAATATCTGGGGCGTTCGGTACTCTATTTTGTGTAGCCCTTTTATTATGTACGTGTATCCACTCCATTCGCAGCTTTCAGGAAGGGACCAAGTACCATTTTTGTTGGCCTGATTTATGACTCATTGGTGGCAAATTAGGGCTTATAATTACAACTCATAATGGTATCAAGATGGAAAGGTTACAATGTCATACCAATCATGATCTAATTTCAAGGAGACATATGAGTTGCACCATGAAAAATAGGGGGGGGGGGGGGGGGGGGGGTGCTAAAACAATACTACAAGGCGTGAGTAACTGATTCGACATAGATGCTGTGTTGGTGCGCCACTTCTGGTGCTGATGGGACTGCTCCTAGTGCCACGACTATGAAACCTTTGGGAGATTCTATGCCACAACCATGGTGGAGACTTGAACAAACCAAACGAAGGTGGGATGTAGGAATATGTTGATTGGAGGAATCAGCTCTTAGTAGTTGATGATAGAGAATGGAGTGAGGCGACTGAACAAGGTGAACCAACGGAATAGGATTATGAGCCTGGAAGTTGGAAGGAAACCATGGGTACACTAAAGCTTTCAGGTGGTAGAGTAACGAAGAAGTAGGTTGCTAAAATATACTAAAAAAAAATTCCTCGAAAATCCATAAGGAAAACCAGCTTTTCCATTTGAATTAAAAGCTATCCTTTTTTCACCCGATTTAGTGTGATCTCTCTCCCCAGGATCTCGATTTCTATGTCCACCATTCATTCAAAAGTCTAACTCAATGGAATGATACATTTAAAAGTCAACAGGGTATCGATTTGGATGCGTGGGTCCTTTACAATTAAAATTGCTAGGTGGCCCATATACAAGGATGGAAAACCTAACTGCTACCCCCACTATCTTATCAGTTCGATAACAGTATTTCTAATGTCAGAAATTTGCCATAAATTTTGTGCATTTGTTAAGTTTAGTAGGAACAAAATCCTCGAAAATCCATGAAACAAATCAAGTTTCAGTTCATAGAATATGGAAGAAATCGCATCAAGATTTGGATTTCTCCTACAATGAAAGTGAAGAGAACCTACCAACAAATCTGCGAGGAATTACACAATAAAATAAAAAATTTCAAAGATACTATGGATCTGATAGCATATGATTCATTCTCGTCTCATCAACTAATGGTATTAATGTCCACTCACCTAGAGATTGATCGAAGATCAAAGCGCAAACACTTATAAATAACCTCTTACATCAAATCCTTGTTAGAAATATCATGATGTTGTGAATATTCATGCATGGCCTCTGCTTCTGCTCATCATGCTAATGATGTGTAGCTTATCGTCTTCCCAAGATTATGATTTCAATTGCTCATAGGCCTGATGTTATCATTATTTTTCCATTATTCCCCTAAACCAATCATTCGATGGAGCCACTATGGGTAGTATAGTGATTTAACAATGGAAAGCTAAAAAAAAAAGATTTACTGCTACTCGTTGAATTCAAATTCCATTGCACTGTGTTAGATTTTGATAAGAGATTTTACAATGGCTACCATAGTAGTCAGAGATGAGGTTCCAAATACAGTTCTAGCATATTTTGATGAAGAAATCAAGCTCCAGCAAGTTTCTGTCTACTATTTCGCCACTGGGAAGAAGATTATTCTCTTCAACGTTTCGTGGGATATCACTCCCATTTGCAAAATGAAGCATGTTTAGGAGTTTGTTGAGGAGGTGGAGGGATCGATGGAATTTCTATAAAGCTACCCATTCATGTAAGGCATCCACTCAAATAGTGTAGAAACCGGGGGATGTATTATGACTCTCCTTAACTTGACATCACAAATATAAAAGAATGATGGAAGTAAGAAATTTCATTCTGTCTATCATGGCTATCTTTGATTCTTGTCATCACTAGGGAACCTGATCTAGATCTTGTACAAGATTTTTGTGTGTCTATTCACACCCCTTCAAGGAGTCTGTTAGTGAATGGTTTCTAGTGGAAGGATCCGAAGACGGTGAATAGTTTCGATTTTTTTTGTTTGAGGGGCAAGTTCATACAATATTTCAAAGGAGAACGTAGAATGTTTTCTAGGGATAAACACGTTAATTAGCCATGTAGACTACGCTTCTAGTGGATTGAATCCTCCTCACATCCATTTTTGTGTGACATAAATTGTGTTTGCTTCAAAGGGCAACCTTATGGTCGTTATCACTAACACCAACAATATTTTCTTCTCTCATATGTTACAGAAAGGAGATTTATTTGTTATTATCTGATCTAGGTGGATATTGGTGGCCACCTGCCGAGTCCACCTAGACCCCCACCATTGTTCCTCTCAGCATTTTTAGTTTCCTTAATTGTAGCACAACTTACTATTTTTAGCAGTTTTTCGGGTCTTGAACATCCGGAGCCATTTTGAGGACCTAAACAATGTTGTTTTTTGGGAAATCTGGGGGCAATATGGGTCCATGGATGGTTGTTACCCTTTTGAAAGTGGTATTTCTCAGATAGATATTTCTAACGAGCTATTATACGCATCAAATGGAGATTGTATGCAAAAGTTACGACTCCAGGAAGTTGATGTACCAATTTACCCAAATGGGGCCCACAATTTGGTGTTTCATCTTCTAGGGTTAGGTTTTGGAATGTTAAGGGTTTTCCATTGTTTCTCAACAATAAATAGGCCTTTGAGCCTCATTGTAACACAGTTCATAGGCATGTAGCCACCACATCTCTTCTCAGAGATAAGCTACCATTGCGCTAGCTGGTTTATTTCCATTACTGTTTGTAAGCATATTTCAGTATTTTACATTAATGAAATGAAGTATTATTTCCACTGAATATATGTTTTCATGGTTATCTTTGTAATTTGTTGCATTCCTGTTTAATTTTGTATCAGTCGTATCAGAGCGGTCTGCTTTTTTCTCTGTTTTTCTTTTCATGTCCCCAATGAGGTCGGGATATAAGGAGTTAGGACTTGAACTGGTCGAACCTTTGCAAGACCAGCCTCACAAATCCCGACGGCCTCCCATGGCGGATGAGAAGAAAGATGAGGGGGCAGGAGATCCTATCAAAATCTTGCTTGAAGAATCCCTCGAGCGACAACAAAACGAGATGATGGACAATTTTTCCCAGATCCTTTAGTGGCTACCCAGAAGTGATGCATCAGCTTCGAACAACTACTCTAGAAACACCACACCTTTTAAGGTACAAGTTAATTTTGAAATCCCCATATCCAAGGGTCAGATAGACGCAAATGCCATAGATAAATGGTTAAATCTACTAGAGGGTTATTTTTCTGTTCATGAATTTTTGAGTCCGGAAAAGATTGTTTTCGCTCTTCTCAAAGCAGCCCCCCACGTCAAGGACTAGTGGGAAACCTATTGCAAGCAAGAGGATGAAAATAGCGGCTAACTATTTTCAGCCGCACCCACCTAGAATTCATTTTGGGATGCCATCAAGGAGAAGTACTACCCTGTTAGAAGCTATGAGGATGAATACATAAAGTGGACCACGCTGCAGTAGGGAAGGGACCAAGACGTGCTGGAGTTCACCAATGTTTTCCATACCTTTCGCACAAAGTTGGGTATCAAGGATTCAAAGCAGCATTTGATGCTCAAATACCACGGTTGCCTACATAAGTACATCCAGGAAGAAATAGAATTCCTGAACATCTCCTCGCTCGGCACAGCATACTGATATGCTGTTAAGGACGAGAAGAAGTTTAAACAAAAGAAGCGAGACTTTGGATTTGTGAATCCGAAGCAAGGGAAAGGTGCCCCTAAACCATAGAACAAAGGACAAAGCCAAGGAGGGGCAGCCCAAGATGACTCGCCAAAGCTGCAAGCAAAGAAAAGCGCTGCAAAGCCAAAAAAAGACACGCGAAAATGGTGTGAGTTCCATAAGAGCTCCACTCACAACACAAGTGAGTGTTAGGCCAAGCAGTCACTAGTGGTTGAGCTAAAGGTTTGAAAATCAGATGCATGTTCCAACTTTGAATCAGAACCCGACAAGGGGAATGACAAAGGGAAGTAGATCATTGATGTGGATCCCAACACCACTGTTGCTACCACCAAGATCCAGAAAAATCAACCCAAAGATCCAGAGGAGGAGGAGCGTCTCTTCCACTCCCAGATGTGGGTAAAGGGCTCCCTACTACAGTTCATTGTCGATAGCGGGAGCCAAAAGAACCTCATTTTGGTAGAGGTTGTGAAGCAGTTGGGATTACCGACCACATCACATCCACAACTCTACACCATCAGGTGGCTTCACCAAGGACAGGATCTGCGCGTAAGCCAGCAGTTTTGCCTTCCATACAACATCAAGCCCTTCACAGATGAGGTATTTTGTGACATTGCTCCCCTTGAAGTTTGTGATGTATTATTAGGACAACCATACTTATGGAAGTGACATGTTGTGTATGAATCAAGGCCCCGTGTTATTATTATTACATTGGGAAATAATTTGTATAGGATACCAGAGGTAGAACTACCTACTGCCATCTCTTTGATTACTGCAAAACAATGCAATAAGCTCATTTCCAAAACTAGGAAATTTGTTTTCCTGATGATACGCCCTCAAGGAAAGAAGAAGAGGGTGGCCACGACCTCTATACAGGGCCCCTCCACACGACAACTACAGATGGACAAGGTCATGGAGGAGTACGAGGACATATTCACCTCCCCCGCAGGGGTTCCTCTGCACTGTGAGGTCAAGCACTCCATCGATCTGACCTTAGGTGCACTGCTACCCAATGGACAAATTTATCAGCGCTCCGTTCTAGAGAACGATGAAATCAAGAGGAAAATTCAGGAGCTGCTGCAGAAAGTTCACATCTGTCCGAGTTCATCACCTTGTGGGAGCCCGATCGAGTTGGTGCAGAAGAAGGATGGACTTGGAGACTCTGTATTGACTATCGGGCGTTGAGCAAGATCACTGTCCGTAATAGGTACCCGATCCCGCGGGTTGATGACCTCTTGGACCAACTAAAGGGGGCAAAATATTTTAGCAAGATCGATCTGAAGTCAGGATATCACCAAGTAGCAATCGAACCCTCTAATGTGTGGAAGACTACCTTCAAAGCCAAGGAGGGCCTTTTTGAATGGTTGGTTATGCCTTTCGGATTGACGGATGCTCCTGCAACCTTCATGAGGCTAATGGATGACATCTTGCATCCATTCACCAACTCATTTGTAGTGGTATACTTGGATGACATTCTGATCTTCAGCCAGAGTTGGGAAGAGCACCTCCACCACATCTGACAGGTTCTCCAAACACTGCAACAACACAAGCTATGTGCCAATTTGGAGAAATGCACTTTAGGCATGACCTAACTTCAGTATCTGGGATACATTATTGATGAACAGGGGGTGCATGTGGATCTAGCGAAGATCCAAGTCATTGGGGATTGGCCATCTCCAATCACTCTAACAGAGCTCCGTAGCTTTGTAGGTCTTGCCAACTTCTACTGCAGGTTCGTGTTGGGGTTTTCTCATATCACTTGGCCCTTGAGTCAAGTCACCAAGGGAGGAGTGAAAGCAAAATTATTTTGGTCTGAATATCAATAGAAGGCATTCATAGAGTTGAAAGATCGCCTCTACACAAAACCAGTGCTCGCGTTACCAGATTTACAACAACCATTTGAGGTCGAGATAGATGCCTCTGACTATGCTATTGGGGTAGTCCTTACTCAACATGGGAATTTAGTGGCATATCACAGTGAAACACTTTCAGACACAATTCAAAAGTATCCCACTTATGATAAAGTGATGTATTCCATTGTGCAGGCCTGTCGACAATGGAAGCATTACATTTTGGGGAAGGAAACAATCATCCACATAGACCACTGACCCCTACAGTTCATATAGACCTAAGGGAAATTGCAAAATGATCGACATCAGAAGTGGCCTACATACCTGCAATAGTTCCATTTGAATATCAAGTATAAGAAGGGAAGCACCAATAATGTTGCAGATTGCCTCAGTTGACCACCGATCATCGCGTTAACCACCATGCTCAACTCTTGTGGGCACGAGATTTCTGATTGGCCACTTCTCTACAAAAGTGACCGAGAATTCGACCACACATGCTAGACACTCTTGGAGGGTCGGCATGTTCCATATTTTCACCTCCAGGATGCCCTGGTATGCCACGTGGGTCACCTTTGTGTTCCTTCAAGCGAGCGTGCGAAGATGATTTGGGAAGCACACTACAGTTGGGCTATTGGGCATTTCGTGGTCAAGAAAATAGTGGCATTACTGCAAAAGTATTTCAATTGGCCGAATCTTCGACAGGATGTTGGGAAGTACATCTAATCATGTACTGCCTATGCCATTGCCAAACTGACCATCAAGAAGCAAGGCCTCTATACACTGCTGCTTACCCCTAGTCAACCTCAGGAATCCATCTCCATGGATTACATGTCAGGCCTTCCTTCCACTAAGCATGGAAATGACTGTGTTTTTGTGGTCATCGACAGGTTATCGAAGATGGCCATTATGATGGCCTGCAAGAAGAATATCACAACAGAAGCCATTGCTAAACTCTTCTTTGAATGAGTGTGGGTGCACTTTGGGATCCCAAAGTCTATCATCTCAGATCTGGACAGTTGATTCCTCAGTACATTTTGGTCTAGCCTCTGGTCAATGCTGGACACCAAACTCACTAAGTCCATAGCCTTCCATCCTCAAACTGATGGCTAGACAGAGGTTGTCAATAGCATGATTCTACACATTCTACACATTTACAACTCAAAGTATCCATGCACATGGGATGAGGGCCTCCCTATTTTCATCACAGCTACAACCAAGCTCTTCACAGCTCGACTAGCCACTGCCCTTTTCAGGTGGGCTTGGGATTCCAACCACTATGCCCCATTAATGTGGCCATGCCACTTGCAGCTACTCACACAGATTCAGCTCATGTCCAGTCCAAAACAGACAAGGCAACTAGCTTCATTAAGCACATCCAACATAGTTGCCAGTAGGTCCATGACATTCTAGAGAAATCAAATGCCAAGTACAAGTAGCGACATGATCAACATCGAGTGCCACACAAGTTTCATGTGGGCGACAATGTCTGGTTACATTTGCAAAAGGAATGCCTTACTAGAGCCTATGCAAAACTAAGACCAATCCGCTATGGTACTTACACCATTACTAAGGCTATGGGAGAAAATGCATTTGAGCTCAACATTCCCCCATTCCTTCGCCTGCACCCAGTGTTCAATGTGGACCACCTTCAGCCATACTTTCCACCCTTGCTAGACACATCCGACATTACAGAACAGCTCACACCCACAAAATTAAATCCAGATTGCATGGAACAAGCTGCAATTGATCGGATCATGCACACACAGATCAAGAACACTCGCCAATAGAATATCCAACTGTATCGAGTTGTCAAAGCAGGCCAATTCCCTCACCAGGGCAAGTGGCTCACCAAGGACCAAGTTCAGCAAAAGTTTCCTCATCTCATGGAGGAACTCAACGCAATGGGGACCATTGCATCCTAAGGGGAGAGGAATGATCCAAGTGGATATTGGTGGCCACCTGCCAAGTCCACTTGGACCCCCACCATTGTTTCTCTCAACATTTTCAGTTTCCTTAATTGTAGCACAACTTACTATTTTTAGCAGTTTTTCGGGCCCTGAACTTCCAAAGTCATTTTGAGGCCCTAAATGACGTTTTTTGGGAAATCTAGGGGCAACATGGGTCCATGGACCGATGTAGCCCTTCCCATAGTGGTAGTGCTTGGATAGATCTTTCTAACGAGCTATTGTATGCATCAAACATAGATCGTATGCAAAAGTTACGACCCCGGGAAGTTGATGTACCACTTTACCCAAATGGGGTCCACAGTTTGGCATTTCATCTTCTAGGGTTAGGTTTTGCAATGTTAAGGGTTTTGCAGTGGGTACAATGGGTGGGCCACCCAAGGTGGGCGCAGCCCAACTAAAACCCAAAATTATAAAAAAAATCGTTCATAAGGTATGAAAAAAGGAGGTGGGTTTTGACTGCCTGGCCTCCTCCATATAAACCAAGTGCCTTAACAAAACTAGCTAACTGCCTCATTGAGAAATTGGCCCGAGAAATTTTATTTAAACATAGTTTGTCAATGTGCTTAGCGAAGAAAAAAATCAGGGCACGTAGTTTGAGGTAGAATTTTGTAGGAGCGCTGAATTTTCACTTTGTCAGCTTTTGACAAATTTTATATGGTTTCAGCACTTCTCGATGCCACGAACGCAATGGAACTGTCTATTTCTCCTTCAAAGTTCTACATTTTTTGGCCATTTTTCAGTATCGAGGTGGAACCATCACTGTTGTAGAAACAGGGAGCGGAACCATGATCCTTGAAATTTTCCCGAGATAATTTTTCTCCATGTCGAAATATAGTCAAGTTTACAGTCATTTTTTTATGGTTTTCCATAGGGATCACAATGGCAAGGTTGGATTCGCCTTTTCAGTTGTAGATTTCCAATCTAACCATGGAGAAAAATATTTGAGGAATATAAGGGGGAATATAAAAGATTCCTTGAGCCCCAGATTCTCACTTTCTCAGAATTCAAAAATTGGACAGTCGATTTTGCAGTATTCGACGCCACAAATTTAATTGTGCATTCAGATTTCTCATCTTCTAACTCTATTCTTTTGCCACTTTTCTAAGTGGAATGGAGGTGTCAACATTCTTGTGTGAGCATCCATTTCCATGTGATTGATGCCATGAGATTGATGGCACAACCCGCTTCAACAGTTTGACATCCGCTTCTTAAAATGGCCCTTGGTTGCAAGGTATATGTAGTGTGTTCATGTAATTCTTTTGCTATGCATTGTGCTGCACAGATCCCTCTTTGATGCTTGATGTGGGATCTTGTTTATTACTTGTTTTCATGATTCCTCCTTGATGTGACGCGGAATCATTTATGTGATGTATTTGTTGTCATGATTTGTCATGTTATGTTTTGAGATCCCTTTGTTGTATGTTGATGGGATACTCAGGTTGTCTTCATGTATGTTTGCATTGAGATCCCTTTTATGCCATGTTCGGGGGATGCTCATGATGCATGAGTTTGTGTCATACTAATAGGAGTCTTTTGATTGAGAGTTCCTGTAGTGGAACATCTCTTGGAGCCACTCCTGTGTGAGGGCATTTTCCTTGTATGTAGCGACATCACCTCTATGTACATCATCAATATTGACAGCACTCAATGCAGCGGCCTACACCATCTTGACACCGAGGCCTGGAGACATAGTCCCTCCTGGACGAACTCCATTATCAACGGCTTATGTTTTTATGTTGCTGATGATTGTCATGTTCCTCTTCTTTATATTATGCAGATGTATTCATTAATGTTCTTTTAAAAATGAAATTTAACAAATCATGAAAGTAAAAGGTCTTGGAAGGGTCCATTGTCATACTCGAACCTGGATCAAGTTGTATCAGAGCCGTTCTTTGCATGGATGTGAATTGCAACGTGAACAATGGAACATGTAGCGAGAGAGGATGAAAAAGTAATGTATGAGACCATGTTCAAAATTTCCAAAAGGGTGGAAATCATGTATGAAACTCTACGAAAAGAGACAGAGGAAAAGGAGCGATTGCAGCTTTAGTTGCAAGCCACGAAAGAGGCTCGAGAACAACTGAAGCACAATAACCAAAACTTTCAAATGGAGAATGTTGAATTGCAGATGCTTCTACATGAAGAGAAAGTGGAGAGACATAGTTTACTATGATAGCTGCAAGCAAAGGACAAGGCCTTGGAAAAGTTGTAGCCGACCCATGTGAGGTAAAAATCAGTTTGCCAAATTCATGTATGTGCCTTGATGATGATTTCGCTCTTTTTGAAAATCATACCACAGGAATTGGCTCTAAAATGTTGAAGAGAATGGGATATGAAGGAAAAGGCTTGGGTGTTAATGGCCAAGGCATTGTCAACCCCAAAGTAGAAGAATTGCCATGTCAGGCAGGACTTGGGTATGTCAAAAAGGAATTTGGGGAATGCACCACGACAGTTATCGAATCACCTACAACAGATGATGAGAATCCCTCATCAGTTCTTTCCAAATCGATAGAGGAGGTAAAAGATGTTGATTTCCTTTCAAGTTTGTCTTCACAAAGTATGATTTATGTTGGAGATGTGGAGATCCCAATTACAGGGACAAACATGAGGCTCCTTACTAGGACGAGACACGAGGATGAAAAATAACTTGGTATTAATAACCAAGGCATAACTCAACCATTGGAGGTTAGGCAGAGACCTCATTATGTAGGCTCGAGATACACCAAAGGAGAAAGCTCGAAGGTGTTAGATTCTTTCGAGACATCATTGAAAAAGTGAAGGAAAGAGAATGATGGGAAAACATCCACATCATTCCAGGATAGTTTCCATTGCCGGGAAAGAGCTGAGACAAGCTCTCATTGCCATACTTACACTAGAGACAACAAGGAAAGGTATAGCAACTCTCGACATTCGAATGTTCATTTTGATTATGATCATGTTGTTAATGATGAATGTAAAACATGGCATCGGAAGACATGTACCTTTTGTGGATTACATAACCATACATTTTCAATGTGTTGGAAAATACTGGCAGCACACAAAAGGATGAGGCATGAAATACCCCCCCAACAACAGGTAAAGAAACATGTTAAACAGATCTGGAGGAAGAAGACCTATTGCAGTCATTACGACAGAAGTGGCCATCAAAGAGCCACTTGTTTGAGGCTCCATCCAGAGCAACACCTTAAAGACAAAGTGTTAGTGCATGAACCAGGCGAAACGATTGATCGACAAGTAAGACCATCACAGGGTGATGACCCAGTCACCATGATAAGTGAAAAATGGTTTCTAGATATGTTAGCATTTCATGGTCATACTTTTGTAAATCATTTGTTGCATTTAAAATGTAAAAGTGATGATTTGTTTTCCATCACTGGTTCAACAACAATGATGTCTGGTCTTATTTTGTGTTGCATGATAAACTGTGAAAGTGATGTTTTGCTTCCATCACTTGTCAAAACAATAGTGTTTGGCCTTATGTTTGTAAATCATGTGTTGCAGTGATAATGAGTTTTCCATCACTTGTTAAAGCAACTATGATATGTTGGCCTTGTTTTCCTAGCTGGGGTATTGTGTCCATCTTGATGTAAACTTGACCACCGAGTATGTGTTATGAAATTGTGGCATGTATGGGACACTTGGGTCATTCGATGGTCATGAAATTCAAGCATGTAATTTGTGAAACAATGTGCTACAGGTTGCAAAGGTGGTAGGTTTCGGCTCATCGATTAAGGCTTTGAATAACAAACGTGAAGGAGATGGAAGCAAGGCCTTTTGGGACGCTTGTGCAGACAAGGTACCAAGAAGTTGCAGGTTATTTATCATGCTTCTAGAGGACCAAATGCTCCTCAGTGGGGAGGATTGATCCAGGTGGCTCCAGATCTCGAACCAGGTTCATGTCAAATATCTCATCGTCATGATCTTGGTGGTGTGAATGGTTTATTAATTCGAGTCTGGATGAGGAAGATAGAGGCAGTCAAAGTTTTGGTTGACTTTTACTGACTAGGCAGGTTAATGGAGACACAATTTGGAATTTTTCTGGCGGATAGAATCCGGCCAACTTCGGTGAGATTCCAGGAAAATGTTTCACCTTGTTAAAAAGACTCCTTCGGCTTAAAAACAAAATTCTTAAAAACGACCCATTTTTGTTATTGTGATAAAAAATATTTATATAAAAAAAGCAGGGTGGGGGCCACCAACCCCACCACCCCCTCCGCACATAATTGTTGATACATATTAAATGGTGGAGGGGCAAGCCACAACCCTCGAGCCCCTCCCACAGAACTCTTAACAACCCTATACGGAGTTGGGTCGGCCCTTGGGGCACGGACCCAACCACCCAAACACGGAACCTAAAACAAATAAGCACCAACTAATGGGAAACAGAAAGAGGTGGGTGTGGTGGGTAGGCCACCCAAGGCAAGCCTGACCCAACCGAAACCCAAAATTAAAATTCATTCATAACGTATGAAGAAAGGAGGAGGTCGTTATGAAACCAGCTCAAGAAAAAGATAGAAAAGATAGATCAACGCCTTAAAATTCAGACTCTTTGAGGGGGCAACCTCCTTTACATTACATAAATGAACAATTCTTGGATGATTCAAATGACAAAACATCCTTTCTATATATAGGAGTCTAAGGAGTCACAATATAACCCAGCTGACCTAACAATAATAATAATAAGCCACAAAAATAACAATAGAGGGATTCTATGGGGCACAGTAATAACAATATGGGGGCAATAGGGGCACAACAATATTAATAAGGGGTACAACTACCATAGTAATGGGGTAATCACTAGTATTATAAGGACCCAACATGCCCTCTCCTTCGAAAAAAATGTTGTCCTCAACGCTTGAGTAGTTCTGGATACTTTTGTATAAAATTCTCATCCTCCCATGTGGAATCTTC